>VDFB02214809.1:0-23668 GCA_007258455.2 Sequoia sempervirens | reverse complement strand
ATCTATTTTGTCATTGACGTTGAAAAGTACAAGAACTTTCACTTAAGAAGATTTTTTACTCAAAACATGACACTGCCCCCTAGGAGTGCACCTCGACACCTAAATGTCACTTTGGGGTGATTTTAACCTCCCAATATAACATTTTCATCTTTTGACACAGTTCAGATCTCTCGTGTACCTTTTCTAGACTTGAATTTGCCTTCAAGTGCCTCTTCCTTTGTGAAGATGTCTCTAGGAAACACTAATGACTTCTTCTCTACCTTCACATTTCACTAACTTTCCTCATATCCAAATTTGTCACATTGACCTTGCATGACACACTCAAAATTCTCTTCTTGTAGGCCTTACAAAGGTGTTAGATTGATTTTATAACAATGACATTGACATTACAAGGGACAAAGACTTAAATTTGAGTTACAAACTAGAAACCACTAAATTGTGGCTGACAACTTGACACAATGCAAAAAAAATTCATATGGGTAACAACAGATTTCTCCATGCTGTCAAAAACAATTGTGCTAGGAGAAATTCGTAGACCTAGAAAATAACCTCGAAGAAGCTACACCAAGATAATGTGGATTCAAGGACTATGTGCAACTCAGCTACAAGTTTTAAGTGAATTTTCCATCTAATCATGGTCAGCTAGGATATCTTCCAAATTTTGTAGGGAACAGACATGCTAGAGAATATTTTTTAACTTGCGGTTATGATTCAGAGAAAAGAGAAATTTGCCATTAGAGTGTATAACATGAACCATGCTCAACATTTACCAGCCATAAACAAAATACCATCCTCAATGTCTGTATAATGATATTTGAGTGTAATATGTCTATAATGCAAATGAAACCACAAAAGCCAAAGACTAATATTGAATGAATGGAAATTGGTTTATGATAAGCCCTTTATGTTGTGAGACAGGTAAGTTCTATAAGTAACCAAATGGAGGACAGCTTAACAGGAGATAGGAGCTGCATAAAATGGAAGAACAAATGGATCAACATGTTTCTATAAAATGGTTGAAAATTTTTAAATCCCAACTAATCAAACATCTAGCAAGGAAGGCTAAGCTATATAAGTTTGAGGTTTCGAATAGGATGTATTAATTTTCCAAATGAACCAATCACGCATGACTTTTGAAATTGTTTAGTTCCGTAAAGTACAAACCATAGTTACAAGACTCAGCTAGACTTGTCAAGACTTAGTAGACGAGTGGCGTCAAACAAGTCCTGAGGACTCAAGACCCGAGTACCCATCGAGTTTGGGAAGACTCACCAAACTTGGCGAGTCCCATGAGTAAGACTCGGCTGCAGCTAGCTAAGTGAAAAAATAAAATAAAAATAATTAAAAAAAATAAAGTTGAAACAAAAACACTTCAAATGATCTCTCACACCCTAAAAGCACATTCATTTTATTTTCAAACACAAGAAGTGAAAAAATAGTTTTTGAGTTAAAAATACATGCCATTTTATTTTCAAACACAAGAAGTGAAAAACTAGTTTTTGAGCTAAAAATATATGCCATTCAAGAGAAAACGAGCACATTGGTTGAGTAAGAAACGATGATTGAAGACCATTTATACAAGTTCATAGCAGCCATTGATGGATCTAGAGGAGCCTATAGAGGATTTGGAAGAGCCCACCATTGATTTGGAGCATCCTACCAACATTTTGGAGCAAATTTGAAGTTCATATTTTCAAGTCTTTTTTGCTTTTTTTTATTTTTAAACTTTCATTATGTTCTACAAAAAAATTTCATATTTAGGTTTATGGAAAAAATAACAAACCCTAGCCTTTTTTGCAAACCTTAGTTGTTTTTAGTTTTTTCTATTTTTTTATAACTAAAAACAGTAAATATTAATATTTTTTTCCATTTATATCTTATTGTAGCATACTTCACATTTACAAATTGTTACAAGTTTTCATCACAATGTTGACCCGAATTAGAAAGGATGCATGTGGGAAACATGCCATCCCTAGGCAAAAAATGGGGAGATGGCATGTATCCATTGCAAAACAAAAATGTTTGGCGGAGGCATTAACTAATCAAAGTATCACCTTGCACATATACCATGTTGTGATGCTAAATTGTGCTCAGCAACACCTCCTGAAGTTAAACACGAAATGCAAAGTCAATTAGAAACTTTTGAGCAACTAAAAGAATTCAAAAAGAAGCAAAGAGAAGAAATGACAACCATTGGTGGAGAGACTTCTTCCATTTCTCCATTTCCTAGATCTATGAGTAGTGGCAGTGATAGTGGTAGTATCAATATTGAGCCTAGAGTTCGTGAAGCTTCATCTAATTTAAATTCATGTTTTACTCCATGCACTACTCCAAGTGCCTAACCATCACTTGAGACCATGGGTTGGAACAAGGATAGGCATAATGCTGCAAGAAGTGCAATTGAAGACTTCTAATTCTATTGCACCATTCCATTTCACACAACCAGTTAATTACTATTATTTTTGCTTTAAAATATATATTTTGATTTCTTTGTCTCTTGAAATTTTGCATTTTGGGTTTGTAGAATTGTATACTTTAAAGTTAAACTCTCAATTTAGAATTACTTATTTTATAAATTTTAATTGTTTTAGGTCTCTTTATTGGTAAAATAATGTCATTACTGTTTGTGGGGTGGGGTTCAAAGCTCCTAATAATGAGAAGATAAAGGCTCCATTTTGAGTCAAAAGGTGATTAATGCGAAAGCCAAGATTGACAAGCAATATGACATATAAAAGAAGGGTTGCACTATCATGATTGATGGTTGAATCGATAGAAGAAATTGAACATTGTTGAATTTTTTTGTTTCTTCCACAAGTAATTGTACTTTATGATATCCATTGATTTAGTGATTTGAATTTTTAACTTCTAATTTGTTGAATCACTATTTTTTTTTCTTTCTCCAGTGGGACAATGTTCTTGAAATCAATTGAAGTTCAAGAAACACAAAAATGTTGAATTCCTTTGTGAGGCTTTGGAAGGAGTCTTGGCAAAAGTGGGTGAAAAAAATGTAGTGCAAATAGTTACAATAACAAATTATGTTGCTGCAAATAGACTTCTTATGCATAGGCACCCATCCTTGTTCTAGACTCCTTGTGTTGCTCATTGCCTTGACTTCATATTAGAGGATCCTAGTAAAATTGCATGGATCAAATCATGTGTAGAGTATGCTAAAAATAAGTGTAAAACTCCATATATATATATATATATATATACCATAAACTCCACACTTGGGTCCCCTCCAGCCCTATTGAAGAAATTAAGCGAAAAGAAAAATTTGGCTCATTTTAGAATAAGATTTGTTTTGCAATAACCATTTTATCCGTTTACGAAATGCTACCGCTTCCAGTCAATGAGTACGAAAACTTTTGATGTGCATATTTCATAGTGATAGATGAGTCTACATCACATCATAGCACAAAGATGCAAGGGAGTTGATGTGATTTAGTTGGATCTTTGGCTGACATGATTTTTGTTAGCATTTCGAGATTTGTAGGGAGTAAATTCCATGGCATGTTTTTGTTTCATATTTCCGTTTCCCGACATGAACACACGCCTTAGCGTTTATTAACCCACAATGATTTTAGTTCTAAGCCTCTGGATTTATTTCTACAGAAGTTTTGCTGATGGAAGAGCTAATGGGCACATATAGGGGCATGGATAGGGCAAAGGAAGCCATTAGATCCATTTATTCTAAGGTTGAGGATAAGTATCGTGACATATGGGAGATCATTGATTGATGATGGAAAGCCCTTAGATGCAGCTACATATTTCCTCAATCCGGCATTCCAATTCCAACCAGATTTCAAGGCCAATTAAAAGGTCTTGAGTGAGCTCTACATAGTTGTAGAGCGGATGGTACCTGATTCTTCAGTTGCACCACAAAAAATCATTGAGACAGAGATCTCCAAGCTTGAACAAAGAGATGTTTGCATGAGAAATATGCAAGACAATTCAAACAACATTGCAGCCAAGTAAAAATCTACTAAAGGCGTAATTTAAGTTTAAAAATTAAAATTTCTCTTTTTTATGTTAATATTGAAAGTGAAACTCAAAGCTAGACAATGAGATTTTTTTTTTTTTCTTCTAATTTCTTAAACATCGTGGGAAGGTTTGGTGCCAAGATGTCAAATCTTTAGAGGATTGCAATTCGCATTTTGAGCCAACCATGCAGTGCTTAAGGATGCAAGCACAATTGAAGTATGCTTGAACACATACAGTCCAAGAAGTGCAATAGGATGTCAGTGCAAAGGTTTAATGATTTTGTGTATGTTCATTACAACCTTCACCTTTGTCACTAACAAATCTTGGGTGTTGACATATGTCCCATCACTATAGAGGAGGTTGATCCACAATCAAATTGGATCACCAAGATTGAGGATCTTGTCTTCAACGATGAGGACCTTGCATGGGTTGATCAAGTGGATTGAGAGGCAAAGGTGGTAGCCATAGCAAAGGAGGAGAATAGAGCACAAAGAGCCCCCTTTGATGTTGTTATCATTGAGACACAAGAAAATATCACAGCTGCATCATCATCTAGGACTTATCTTAGATGCCAATGCAAAATGTGTCATGATGTTCGGATGAGTAATGCAGGCTCCTCCATAGACTAATATTTTTTGTTTTGATATTTGTTTTGATGTCATGGATTTCATAATCCATGAGATTTATATACATTTGACAATATTTATGATTTATATATCTAAAAATGTTGTTTACTTCAGCTAAAAATTAAAATCTATTGTTTATACTCATGTGATTGAAGTATACTTGTGCATGTAATCAAAGTAGCTTCTATTTAATTAGTTTATTGTGTCTTTAAAGCTTATTTAGTAAAGGGTGCATGAAACAAGTTTTAAATCCTTAAAAATCTCTATATTTAATGTTTTTTCGATTCATCAAGTCTTTGCCAAGTTTGGGCATCTAGTCTGAGTCCAGGTCAAAAATCAGCTTGCTGAGTCCAAAGCAAGTCTGAGTTCATTACGACTATGCCACAAACCTTGGGATTGAGTCTCTGCATTGGAATCTTCCCCAACACCATTCTCTTTGTAAGACCCGATATTGGAAGGGCATTATTCAAGGAGATTAACAGATGGTATGACAGCATGGCAGAGACATTGTAGTATAAATTTGACAGGTATTGCCTTTCTTTGGATGCAAAGATGAAAGCCACATTTAGTGACGGAAACCCAACCTTCACCTAGAAGAATTAACAGCATTCATATTGAACTTTGTGACCACGTTTTCAGCTATAATGGACATTGGATTTAGGAATGATGCAGACTTATGGAGCTAAGGCCATATTGGAAGAGAAAACTGTGACTATTATGGCCTGCAATTTAATTTACTCTGTTAGATTCTCTCATGTGATCTTATTATGTGCTGATGTCACATAAGACACATTTTCCACTAAAAAAGAAAAGGAATTGCTATGTGAAGAAAAGACAGAATTCCTTTGTGAGAGTTCTTTAATTGCAGTGAGATTTGTTAAGATAAAACTGCTCCTCCAGAAGGCCAACTAAGAAAATTATTACATGTTGATTGGAATGGTAGAATTCAAATAAGTTTCATTACATTATTTGCAGGAAAGTTTCTAAATAGGGAAAGTGCCATGAACCCTTTACATCAATACAATAATCTGTAATTCAGTAACTGTAAGTACCAAATTCGAAATATGAGATTCTTGAAGTCTAAAAGATCCTTTTCATAATACAACCTGAGATCCTTATATTCAGATTTCTTATCTTTGCAGACCTTGTATTGCAATACAGCATATAAATTTTAAATTTGTAAATGTATTGGATCAAATGAAAATCATATACCTGAAAAACAATGGGAACAAGAGTCCAAACACATGATTTTCTACGTTGGACATACTGCTCAAATGCAAACTGGACTATAAGGCCTACTAAATAAGGTGCAATAGCAGCAGATGCTGCTGGTCCTGTCCACGGCCACACCAAACCAAGAGATACAAGTGGCAGGAGCACACTGAGAACTAATGTTGCTATTGAAACAACTCTGTATCCATGTAGCTTGTTATCAATGCTTCTCTTGTCTGCTAAGGATTGGAAACAAGGCTTCTGAACATAATCTGTAACAAGAAGGAAAGCAGCAACCCCACCATAGAACACAGCCTCCGTAAAGAAGAGTATTAAAAAATCTGCACCTCCAAAAATATGACAGTCCAAAATGAGCAAATTTTCCTTGGAATTGCACTAATGTAGTGAATATACAAATATAAATATGCAAGAAGAAAATGTTATCTTTTCCGTCATTAAAGACAAAAGAATTCTTACTTTAGAATAATAACAAATGGATGCACCCTTAGCTTATTGACACAGCAGTTTAGTTGGTTATCCAGAATTTTACAAAAGAAATCAATTACAGTTTCCAAAAGATTTGTATGCTGCTGAATTAACAAGTATGTCCTGAATTAATCAAAGTATCTTAAATCTTGTTAATATGTTAAAATGATGACACCATTGTGTTTTCATCTTACTTAAAAATGGCACACTAGGGACAGCTAGAAGATAAGTGAGATAATTTGTTGGAGAAGATTACATATGAATGCGTACATGTTTGGCTTTTGCTTTTACATTGGAGAAGAATTTCATAATTCCTGGAGAAAATTACATGAGTGTCTATGTGCTTTGGTTATTTCTTTTTCATCCTATTTCAATAATGTCATATTAGGGTCAGCAACCACGGGATCTGCTGGAGGCCTTGCAATCATATGTTACCCAAAACATTTTTTATGTAAGCTTCTCATCAAGGAAAACAATATGAATAGTTTGTGAATGAAACATCTTAAGCAAGGTATGCTTCTTTTTATTACCAATGTTTATGGTCCCAATGGGTTTATGGAGAAAAAACTATGTTGGGATGAATTGGAATCATTCAAAAAGTGTATAATGATATAGACTGGGTTCTGGGAGATGACTTCAATGCTATATCATTAGTATCAGAAAAACTAGGTGGTGCAGAACTCCTCTCGCACGCAATGCTGGATATAGGCTATTTATGCCTAGCTTTCACCTTAAAAGATATCAAACCAATAGGCCAAACATTTAGTTGGAATAATTGGGAGGCAGGGTAAAGACAAAATCTTGAAAAGATCAGATTGTCTCATAGGAAACTCCGAGTGATTGACAAAAGGAATGAAGTGCTCTTTTGTATGTCCTCCCCTATTCTGGATCTATCACTAGGCACTTAAGTTAAACATTGAAAATGAAACAAAACCAAGAAACTGGGGCGTCCGGGTATTGCCCCCGTCCGATCCGGTGCCATTTAGGGGACGGAGCGTAGGGCGGTTGTCGGCCGTCCCTAGAAGTCCCGAAGTCCGGGGGCGTTGCAGTCGAGTGGGGGCTTTCCCAGGCCCCCGGGGGGGGGGCTACCCGTCGGTCCAGGCCATCCCCTATCGCGGCAGCATAAAAGACATAAAAATAAAGTTTTTTTTTAATTTTTTCTTTTTTAAAACATTGCTTTGTGGGCCCCACGCCTTCCCAACCCTAATATGGCCACTTAAAACATTTTTTTACCTTCATTTGATCTCATTTTAACTTGCCAAGATAAAATTGCAGCCAAGAGCAAAAGTGAGAAGAGAAAGAGGAGGGTTTGAAGGAGTTGTTGGAGAAGAAAAACCAGCATTTAGGAGGAAGAAAGGAGAGCATTAAGCAAGCAACCAACAAAAGAAGTGAAAGAGGTAAGTTAATCTCTCATTATCTTTCATTTTTTTTCATTTTTTTCTAAGTTAAAATGATAAAATGTATGATTTTTTGTTTTTTTTTTTAATTTTCAGTTTGCAAAAACCAAAAGAAAACAAAATGAGCAGCAATAGTGAAGATAGTGGGGATGTTGAGAGGGGGGAAGAAAACCAATCAATTCATATGGGGCAGCCTCAAACAAACCCATTTGATATCCCTTCTGAAGACTTGAAAAAATATGCAAAAGGCCCTTTTAATTCTAAAAAACCTCTTCTTCAACTAGCATCACGTATAGACAAAGACAAAGGGAAAAACACTGGGGGTAGTAGATTGTGGCTATGTCACATTTGCAAAGAAAAATATAATGGGAGCTATACAAGAGTCTATTCTCATCTATTGGGTTTTGGAGGCCATGGGGTCAAGGGTTGTAAAGATATAAAAGATTTTGAGAGGATGGAGTGTTATAGATTGCACTTGGAGGCCGAAGGAAGGCCTATGGATCAGCTTATGCAAACTCAATCCGCACATTCAACCTCACCTATGCCCTCTATGCTTGGTAGTCCTAGTGTTGGTAGTGGTAGTAGTGGTGCGAGTGGTGTTCATATTTCCACAAGAGGGAAGAGGAAGGCTGCTACTTCTAGTGAGCAGCAAAATACAGTTGAAAATATGTTCAATGTGCAAGCACGAGATGTGGCAGATTCTTCCATTGCCAAATTTTTCTATGCCCATGCTATCCCATTCCATGTAGCACGTTCTCCCTACTTCAAACAAATGTTTAGAGATGTGGCAAATGTTGGTACCTCATACATTCCCCCTGGAGAACATAAATTACGTACTACACTCCTTGAAAAAGAATATTCTAAGGTGAGTGTGGTGATGGAGGACATGAGACAGTGTTGGATTAGAACAGGTTGCTCTATTATCATGGATGGGTGGACCGATATTAGACAACGGCCACTTATAAACATCATAGTCACATGTTCAGCTGGTCCATATTTCCTTAGAGCCATTGATTGTTCTGGAAAGCGCAAGGATGCAGAATTCCAATTTAATATTTTGAAAGAGGCTATAGAGGAGGTTGGGGCAACCAATGTTGTGCAGGTGGTTACTGATTCAGCACGTGTGTGCAGATTAGCAGGTTTGATGGTTGAGAGTGCTTACAAGCACATCTTTTGGACTCCTTGTTGTGTTCATGCGTTGAACAACGCATTGAAAGACATAGGGAAGATGGATTGGGTGCACCAGGTGGTTGTAGATGCTAGAGACATTCAGATGTTTATTTGCAACCATCACACCTCACTTGCCCTCTTTAGGACATTTTCAAGGAAGGAATTTCTCAAGCCTGTAGCAACAAGGTATGCCAGCTACTTTATTTTGTTAGAGAGGATGCTTGAGGTACAGGAGGCTCTACAGTTGATGATGGTTAATTCAGAGTGGAATAGATGGGCTATGGCAAGCACTGCAGAAGGGAGAAGCATCAAACAAAAAATTCTTGATGATAATTGGTGGTCCAATGTGAGGTAAAAAAATTGTTAATTAATAATTTGTTATTGATTGCTGATTTTATAAAAATATATATATATGATTTTATTATTAATATTTTTTTATTTTCTAAGTTCTAACTTGTCTTTTTTCAAATTTTTGTTTGCAGATTTGTTTGCTCCATCATTTCACCTATTGTGGATGTCATTAGATATGCTGATACAGACTCTCCAAGTCTTGGAGAGATTTATGAAACTTTTGACTCCATGCTTGGAAAAATGAAGAAAGCAATTTCTGATAAGGATCCTAATTCGGGATTATATGAGCAAAAAATTAGGCCCATTGTGACAAGGCGGTGGAACACTATGAACACCCCGCTTCATATGGCAGCCTTTGCTCTTAATCCCAAATGGTATGTACCTAGACCTGGTAGGATGCCTCCTTGTGATGATGATGAGGTGAAAGAAGGGTTTATGAGGGCCCTTGCAAAAATATATTCAATTGAGGAGGCCAGTCTAGTTCGTACACAGTTCACTGATTTTGTTAATCTCCGTGGTCCAACATTCGGCAAACCAGAGGCCAGGGTAGATAGAACTACAGTAGCTCAAAGGGATCCTATTGGATGGTGGTCATGGCATGGGAAGGATGCACCACAATTGAGGACGCTTGCTGTTCGCCTCCTTTCACAGGTAATACTTTAGATTATCATTAACATAATTTGATTTAGATGAGTGATAGTGTTGAAGTTTGAACATTTATATAATCATAATTTAAATTGAATGTCCTAATTAGTAAATTTAAATTACTAATTTAGTTTTTAAATTTTGTCTCCTCTCACAGGTTGCTAGTTCCTCTGCTGCAGAGAGGAATTGGTCAACATACGGCTTTATTCACTCTATCAAGAGGAATAGGCTGACCTCTAGACGGGCAGAAAAATTAGTGGCTGTGCATAGTGCTTTGCGACTCCAGGATCGTCAGACTCCTGAGTATAGACAGACTCCAGCATTACGATGGGATGTTGATCCAGAGGATGTCACACAAATTGATGAGGAGGAGAGACAGGAGGGATTGGTTGGAGTTCCATTAGATGAGCTAGCCCCTCACAGTGACAGTGACTCAGACTATGAGTCTGATTTTGATGCAGTGTTGGCAGATGCCGAGTAGTGGCAATCATCATACTTTCTATTTCTATGTTTTGCCTTTGGACACTTGTGACTTTGTCATTTTGACATTTGTAGTACAAACTTGTAGCCTTTTGGGCATTTTATTATTTTATATCATATGCACATTGACTATTTGACATGAATTTGAATTATGGTCCATGGATGCAATTAGGTAGCTGTAGTATTAATTTGTTTGATAATTCGATTCTATGATGCATATGTCAATATGATTGGTGATTGTTATGATTATCATTACTCATATGAATATCTTAAATTTGAAATTTCCCTATATTTTTAAAATTTATCTCTCTCTCTCTCTCCCTATATATATATATATATATACTATACAGCCGTCCCCCCGTCCCCTAAAATCCCCTCAAAAATTTGCCGTCCCCGAAACGCCGCCGTCCCCGTCCCGGAAACTTGGTGGAACATAGAACAAAACCAAAGGGAATCCATTTTTAAGTTTGAGTAAATGAGGCTGAAAGGACTCCATTTCAAACAAAATCTGATAAAATGGAAGTATATCCTAGTTAATGGCTCCAAGAATGGAAGTCAGCAGAAGGAAATTAAAGTAGAGGTGGAAAAAACAAACAGTCAAAGAACTGACAACACTTGTGAAAAAAGGAAAGCATTTCCAAAGAGTTGGACACATTATAGATGGGCATTGCTAAGGGGATATGGTATTAGGAATTAACAGAGGCAAAGAAGTCCAATTGCTATATTTTAGCATGTACCCAGAATGGAGGAAACCCATTGAAAGAAATTCAAGTGTCAAATTGCTCAAGGGGACAGACATACAAAATTTTCTACCTTCCAACCATAATCCACACTCACAGAAACAAATAAAATAGACAAACAAGTTACACCAAGCAGAGTTTGAAATATCTGAAAATGAAAGAAATGAAGTTGTTTATTTCTACGAAGCTCAAAATAAACTGGTAAGCAGCATACCAAGCCTAATTTCAAAGGAGCAAAATGAGATGCTAATGATGCCAATTACAAAGAATCAGTTTATTTTGATGAATACTGTCCCATTGCTTTGAGCAATTTGGGGTATAAATTTGACACCAAACATGTGGCTAAGATTGAAATCTTTCTTGGATGGTATATCTCTGAATCCTAGTGAGGATTTATAGCTAGAAAACCAATCCTAGACAGAATATTCATTGTCCAAAAAATAATCCACTCTATTTATCATAAAAGGAAACCAAGTAGGCTTGTCAAGCCTAACATGAACAAGGCCTATGACAGGGTTAGCTAGGATTCCCAGATAGAGCTTCAAGAAAGTTTAGATTCTGTGAAGAATGGAGAAACTGGTTTGGAACTAGATTTCCAAACCAACTTTTTTCAGTTTTAGTCAATGAAGTTCTAACAAATTCCTTCATGGCTTAAAGGAATCTGAGACAAGGAGACCCAGTATCCCCATTCTTGTTCATCATATGTGATAACTGATATGTTGGTTAAATGCTTGCCCAAGTACATGATTATGCATTAGTTTTTTCCCTGCTCACAGTGTTATCTAGTTCTTCATGACTTTATATTTTGTATGCTATTTGTGATGACATGCAAATGGTTCTCTCTTTGTCAGATCTTCTTATATGCTGCCCTCATAAAGGGTAGGGCCTCTCAAGAGCAGGGGAGGTGTACAGGATTTCTATAAAGATGGAAAGTTGTCCAGTAAAGCACTCCAATGATAGTCTCTCCCCCCTTGCAGTGTCTCTGTTCCAATCTGATGCCATCCTGAATAAACAGTATATTGCTTATGGCAGTCTCAGTTATCTTATAATATTCATTCAAATGTACCTATGTACCTTATACTTTTGTATCATTATCAGAAAGATGATTGTAATTTGATTATTATTTGTATTTTTATATAATGGTCCATTGAGGATACAGATGGATATTTCATCAATGTACTTATTGAGTGAATTATAAAACCTTGCATATACCCTGTTATTGGCGATGATGTAACAAATCAGTTCTAAACTACTGTTTGTTGACAGCAGCTATTACAATTATGAAATAAATTGAGACCATTTTTTATGATTTTGGAAGTGATTGTACCTCTTAATGCCTTGAAGTTTTACCTCTTCTCCCTTGGAATCCAACTCCTTAATGAGCTCTCCCAAAGAATGCACCCTTTGTGAGCTCCATGTTTTACTAATTTCTCCAAGCCCCATGATATAGAAATCTTTGCATGCCTCTGGTTCATCCAAAGTGATGACAAATTGCCTTGCCTTCATGATGCTAGGAATGGGGAAACCATCTTAGTGTGGCCTATCCTTTGTGAATCTTCCAACCTATTTGTAACTTTCTCCCAAAAGCACCACACCACACTTTAGTCAGAAAATCTCTAGTATCAAAATGATATCAAATTTGCTTACCACCTTTCCTAACCAAGCATCCAATTGTGAAAATCTCCATTTGGCCATCACTTATAATTTTTTCTTCAAACATGGAACTTAGCTCCTAAGAGTGATCTTGAGAACATTAGTCCTTCACAACGTGGTTAGAATGCACAACAAGTTCTATATGATTCTTCATAAACTTCCCTTCAATTCAAATGCAAGAGATGGAGAACTCAATAGTGATATCAATGCCTCTATCCACTTTGATCCTCAAAAGATCACCGAAATCCCATATGCAAAAACAATTTTGAACTTGAAAGAAGACTCCACATGACCTATATTGCAAATTGTGTCCCTTGCTCTACTACCCTTTTTAGCATGCTTTCCATCATGACAAGAATATTGTAGTGACATAGGAGGAAGCAACAAATTTGAAATATGATCATCATTTTCAAGCCTTAGACTGCCAACAAGGAGCTCACCCTCTTTGAAAATAAGAATTGTGGAGATACCCTCAACACTTCTATCCCTACTACTCTATTTTCTCTAGATGCATGTCCATTCATAATGCTACTTTGAAGATCAATCAATGGCTCACCCTTTGGAAATTCACTATTTAGTGCATGAATTGGCGCATCTTCCATCTTGGGCTCTTCACATCAAACAATTGATGCCTTTTCCTCCTTGACTTCATCAATACTTTGCTAACAAATACAATCATTAGAAGTCTATGAATCTTCTACTGCCAAAGAATTTTTATCTTCAACCTATATGTTGGGTACCTCTTGTTCTTGCTCAATGATGTATTGTAGCTCTGTATTTGAGTATTCTTCTTGCTTCCCAATCCCTTCCTTGGCCTCTTCTTGTGGTTTTGATTCTTTCTTCATCTACTCCTTCCTGATTTCTCCTGTTTTCTTTGAATATCTCAAAAAATTCTTCATTGATAACATAAGATTTATAAATATCAAACTTTTTGACATATTCAAAAAAGGCAAGAAGCTTGCACTCGTCTCTTTCACATTGATCCCATAATAATGCCCTTCGATCGGGATCTTCTTGTCAAGTTTTTCTAAAAGAATCCAGAGCTTTATATCTGATAACAAACTGCTCCAAAAGCTGGTTCTTAAGATCTTGTATAAGATCTATGTCTTCCTCCCTTGGTAAGAACTTAGGTCGCCAATCCATGTTCTCTCCCCTTGGTTCCCTTTCACTCATGCCCATTGCAGATTTGCACTCAAATGTTAACTTTCGACTCTAAGTTGGCAAAATCAAGGTTTTGATACCACTGTAATGTCCCCTTTTTATAATTTTTGTTATTTTCTGATTTTTCTAGAACACACACCACTTGAACAGCAACTAAAACTTGTAATATAAATGTTGATTGCAACTACCAAGTTGTAAACTTCACAAAAAACCTTAAATAACTTTAAATCAAAATTAGATCTGATTAGAAACCAATATGACAGCAGCAACAACATTGATCTTATTTAATCGCAAGATGGAAAAATGATGACAACATTGATATGCAACTTGGAAAATGAATTTTCAGATTTACCACTTTCCCAAATCAACTCACAAGTGAACAAAGACAGATGTTGTGCAATATGGCCACTAATAAGGCACTCCAAATGATTTACTAATGCTCTCAAAGCCAAGTACAGCACTATTAATGTCTGATATAACCTTTTTGTTAACTGGTACAGTACCTTATATGACTGATGTGAGCTTCCAAAATGCTGGAACAGCACCTTATATGATCAGTATAACCTTTTGATGACTAGTACAACACCTTATATGACTGATGTAACCCTCAAAAATGCTAGAATAGCACCTTATATGACTGGTATAACATTTTGATAACTGGTACAACACCTTATATGACTAATGTAACCTTCCAATATGCTGGAATAGCACATTATATGACTGATATAACTTTCTGATGACTGGAACAGAACCTTATATGGTTGATGTCACACTAAGAATGATAGTTCGTGGCTGGGAAGATGTAAACCAACAACTGTATAACTGATTTCAGAGCTGGGATTTACTCATTTTACTCCTCCAAAGGTAGTGCTAATCTAGGATTGACTGAAAATGTTATAAACAATTCAAATCCAGCACTTTTTGATGCACAATAACTCTCCAAAGTCCTGAAAACCAATAAATCTTCAACAAATCACTGTACGACACTGTAACAGCAACTTGCAAACTTAAAGAATGTCTTCAAATCCTCAATGAATCAGCACATTTGTGACCCCTATTTGGAATCCCCCAAAATGGGAAACAAGAGTTTTTGTTCTTGATCTCAAATGTGTAAACCGAGAGAGTTTTCGTTCTCTTAAACCCCAAAAAAACAAGAGTTCTCATCCTCTTAAACCCCAAACAAACCAAGGGTTTTCGTCCTTATATGCCAAAACTCAAATGTCAAAGCTCACAACAAAGAATGCCAAAATGAAATCAAGATACCAAATCAGGCTAGGTGCCCTCTTTTTATACTTTTCCAACTTGGGCCCTTGATTATGTTTCCCTCAATTAGTATTACTATTTAATAATACTTTTATTTTTAATATTTAAAAATATTATTTATTTGATTTGAGCCACAATTTTAGCTATTATTATTCAAGTAAATTGTCCTTGATTTTGCATATAAGTGGATGATGGAGTTAAAAACATTGTTAGACTTTGAGTTGAGAATTTGAGAGATTATAGGTACAAGTCTCAATGGAAAATCAAAGCATGAGGAACATTCCCTTTCAATGGGACAGTGGCTGTTGAAATCTATCTGGATCATTAAAGAGAAAATATATGAGGCTTGCTTTGGGAGGGATTAAGCTAAGCCCACAAGACTTGAGCATGACTTCTCTCAAGGGATGTATTAGTTTGCTTGATACCTATTTAACATGCATGGAATGCTACACTATATATGTCTAAAGCATTCATATATTGCTATTGTACTCCTTGCAAGCCTTCTAAACCTCCATGACTATGACAATCCTAAATGGAATGTAGTTCCTGAACAAGTCCAAGGCATGCATTTAAGCAGTGAGTTTCACCAATTAACAAGGCATTAAGCTTGTAGAATATATAGGAAATTTAAATATAACCAAAACAATTCTTCATTTTGATATAAAATACTGCTACAACTCATTTTTTCAGCACTACAAGCTGATTTTTATTTTTCTAATAGGAACCATTCTGCTTCTGGTTCCACAATGTCTACTATTATGTACATACTTATGCTTCCCACTTGATTACACAATTGTCGCTACCCTATTCACTTGTCATTAAAACTTGATGGCTAGTGTCAAATTGAAGCTCCAAATTATCACACTTTGTTAGCATCTAAAAAAGGAAATCTGTCCCAAAATAGCCTTGATAATCTAAACAACCACCTTGGTATTATTGTTGACAATTGAAATGTTAAAATTCTTTTGAATAGTTTGGATCACAAGAATTCAAAGAAAAAAAATCTCTTTAGGTTGATATCAAGCCAATAGAGTTTCGTTTCAGTTTAGTTTGGCTTTCTATATTTACTTTTGGCAAGTACTCTTATAAGGTTCAAATATGTTAAAAAAATAAAATAGAAGCCTTACTTAGTATTTATGATATTGTCTACTATTTCCCACTAAATTGTGTCTTTGAATTTATATACATGGAAAGCATTACTATGAGCCTAAGGCAAATGGCAGTAGTGTGGAATATAGAGAAAAAAGCAGCACATCTCTTAACCATTCCATGTTAATGTCCTTAACATCAAATGTAGAAGCATACCAAAGAACGTGTTTCTATTTTAATGTCAACGAATCTTTGATGGTGAACCATGTCCCAACAGCCAACACTCAGTTTTGTGCTAAAAATCAACAAAAAAACTTGATTAAATAGCAATTTTGCACGGTTAGAGTTTCATGACGAGTTAGTTGGGCAATATTTTTGCAATTTAAACCCTTAAAAAATTGTTGAAAATCATGGCTGATTAAATCGAAATTTTTTTGGGGAAAAATCATGTTTCGACCGTAGATTTTTTTAAAATTGAGATTTTTGCTATTTTTTGAGGATTTATGCTTCTATGGGCTAGAGGTCTTCTCCATGGCACTACTTCCTAAAAAGGGACATGATAGGATTAACCTCTACCATATGAGCAAAAGGCCAAAGGTCTATAAGATGATAAGAAGATCATAGAATTAGGGAGTAGATATTCAAATCAGAGTAAAAACTATGGTCATAAAGATAGTGTTTTGACAAAGACCAGCATTTTAATATATGCACAAGCATATACTAAATATATAGCTACAAGTAGACACTGTAAAATGTACAAAGGCATTGTTGCGAATATGTATCTTAGGCTAGAGGTTTCTATTCAGTTGTATTCAAGATGATTGAATGTAATACCTCCATGGGGCTAAATAATGGTATATGATCCATGACTTAATGAGTGTTTATAAATTCTTGTTTATATTTCATGTGAATAGTGGAATCATGGATAAATGTACTATAAAAGTCTACTAAATATACAAGTAGGTGTGTTTGCACAAACCCTAACCAATTGACTTTGTTTCCTCTCCCAATGCCTTGATGACTCTACACACAAACACTTACAAAGGTGTCCTCAAGTGAGTGCTTGGGTCCTTAAGGGTCCAAGTAATAGGCTAATGTGGTAACTCTTCCCTGTTGGGTTGTCGTGGTCTTTGTAGTTCCTGGATGCAACAAGAAGCCATCTTCTGCCCAACAATCTTCATGGCCTTGTGTAAATAGAACAACCACCTGAATATCCACCCTACTGCAATGTCCCCTTCTCAATCCTAATCACTTCAGAGACTGTTAGCCTATTTCGAAAGCCCGTAGGCTATTCAGAGGCAGTTTTTAGGGTTTCCTATTTTCTTGAAGGTTTCTTTCTGGCGTTTCAAGAGTTGGTTGTAGGAGATTGCCAGTATGTTTTTTGGGTCTTTCTAGGTTTTCAAAGAGCTTTGGTGGGCAGTCACTGCTATTTTTAGCAATGTCTATTTTTAGACTTACTATTTTTAGTAAGTTACGACAACTACCCAAAATGTGCTCATATGGTGTTTGGAGTCGCTATTTTTAGCAATATGCTATTTTTAGTAAGTGTTATTTTTGGTAGTGGGTTTTGGCAACAATTCATTACTTGGTTTCTATTTTTGGCAGTGTGGCAATGCAACATTTGGTAGTGGCTCTTCCAACAATCTTGGAGTCCGAAAATGGAAGGTTTGCAACTTAAGTAAATGTTTTATTGTTGAGTTGTTTTTTGGCACCCACGCCTAGGTTGAGCAACTTAAGTTGTTTTTAAAAGTGGGACTCATATGCTGGACACCCCTTTTGGAGACTTATGCATTATAAATGATAATTTGATGCCAATGTAAAGTGAACGCCCAAGTTGAGGATTTTATGATTTTAATAGAATATTATAATGCTCCAAAAGGTGGCATCCCTTTTTGGAGGGAATGGGAACTTCAAACTTTTGGGTTTGGATCCTATTTATATGCCTCTTTCTCTCATTTGGGAATGCAATTTTATGATAACGAAGAGCTGCCGAAATGGTGAAAGAAACTCTTGGGCTTTGAGGACAATACCCCTCCAAGCTAACTTCAGTTTCGAGTTAGTAAGACAATTCCTAGTTGAACAGTGATTGCAACTTCATTTAGAGGTTGCAGAAGAGAGAACAATGGTGATGGCTTTCATTATGCTTTCAATTTTTGTTGGGTTTGATGTTTTCTAGGACATTTTGGTGTGAGTGTGTGTTAGCTTGCAGTTTAAAGACCTTTTTCGAGTGTTTATTAGATATTTCATGTTGTTGGTTTATGCATAGCTGACCCACATTTTTGCTCGTATTGATCAAAGGAGTTGAGGTAATTTTGTGGGTGTTGGCTCATTGGTTTTCTCATGCTAGGGCGACCTATCATGCTAAGTTTGATGATTTTAGGTGGAGATTCTAATTTTTAAAGGCAGGTCGACCTCTTTGGGGACCGTACAACTTGGCCAGCGATGCATTGGAGTGTGTGCCAGTGTTGTTCTGCTTTGTTAGTGGCGGCTTGGTACTTATTTTGGGATGCCCAGGTCTGCTCTTCCATTTGCAAGTGATTTGGGTTCATTCTAAGGTGATTTGAGGGAGATATGACCATTTTTTGAGGGTTGGTTGGTGTTTTAGGTTCATTGTCCAAGTATATCAGACTATTGTTACAGTTATATTAGACCTGATATAACCTTGTTCTCTCTTGTTTTATGATGCCTAATTGTTGTTATGTTGCAAGGGTTGTTATTTGATTCATTGGGCAATCATATGTCATGTTTATATCATGCTATATTGTACTAGACATCATATTGTAACGCTAATATGGTAGTACCATTCAGCTCTTTACTTTCAGTTATTTTGGATACTTACCCCATTGCATAATGGTTGCTCCCATTGAAAAGTGGTTGAGCCTTTTGCTTATTGTACTTCACTCCCGCTGAATAAGTGGTTGAGTTTGCTATATTCCTTTCTTGTTGCCCGCTGAAAAGTGGAACTGGTTGGCTTTGCCGCCAAATGCATTACTTTCCTTCTTACCCGCTAAAAAGTGGAAGTGGTTGGCTTGCCGCCAAGAGCATTTCTTGTTTACTTTCTCCACTTGTTTATTACCACTCACACCACTAAAGAAGTGGTAGCTTAGCCAAGTTCTTAATTGTAAACCAACCACCATATGCTCTCACCTAGCCCACACTGGGATCTAGGTGATCAAAAAGTGGAAGGTGTTCTTTCAATTAGCTTTATCACTTTCAGTAATTGCAAAGATCCCCTTACACCATATGTTCTCACTTTGCCCACTCTGGAATATGGGTGATCAGAAAGTGAAGGGTTGCTTTCCAGATGTCTATCATTGCATTTTGGGCTAACGCTAATGGATGCAAGTTGTGAAGTTTTTTGGAAAAAAATAAGGGTGGTATTTTACACCTAAGAGCCTAAGAGCCTAACCATTGCTACCTTCCCACTTTGGCTCACCTTTTGCATATTGTATAATTATATTTTATTTATTTTGTGGAAACTCTAAAAAGTTAAAAAGTACTCTTTATGACATGGCCATGAAAATTCTCAACATACTCACAAAATTGGTCCAATAGGGCATATAAGGAACCGATAATTTATACTAAAGCAGATTATCTTCACGATTCATAACATCTCTCTTCATTGATGTGTGCAGATACAAATATTTCTTGTGATGTCCCCTTCTTGCACCTAGTTCAGTACGATTTTTCCATTAGTCTATTCCAGGGTTCCTGTAGGCTAAGTGGATATGGTTAAGGGACTTAGGTCCTATGATAAGCTTTGTGGAGGTTTTATGAGTTTTCCGATAGAGTTACTATTTTTAGCAATGGCTATTTTTAGTAAGTTCCAATTGGGCTCTAATTGGATCAGTTGGGAAATTGGACTCACTATTTTTAGTGAGTGTTATTTTTAGCACCTGGTCTTGGCCTCTATTCCTCTATTTGTTTAATAGAGTGGTTTCCAATTTTGGCCTTGGTAAGTTCTAATGTTTTTAGAGAAATATTTGGTCTTCATCACTTAAGTCTTTTATAAAGTCACTTTATGACTTAAGTGAAGGGGTAATGAGTTCATGGGAGACCTCCTTGATCAATGTCTAGGAATATGGTGCTTTAAGTTGTTTTTAAAAAAGAAAGTTATGTTTCATAAGTGGACGCCAAAGTAAGGAGGTTTATATATTTTTAAAAAATAAAGATTATTGTTGCCTCCAAAGGTGGACGCCAAATTTGAAGAGAAATGAAGTTAAGTTAAAATGTTTAAAGTTGGGAGCTCAAAAGGGGGTCGAATCTCTTGGGGATAATTTCATGTTATTTCATAAAGTGAATGAGAGGGAAAAATATTCAAATTCAAATGCAAGTTGCCCTAACTCTTCCCTCACTTTATAAATAAGAGTTTGAGCTCTCATTTGCATATGCATGTTTTGACAACTTAAGGTTATGCTACTGGAATGCTTCCAGATTTCTCCTTTGCTGGTTGGAGGATGAAAACTCTTCACTAGATAACTGGTTTCGGTGGTGAAAGACCCACCCTAGCTGGTTGGAGTTCACTTCATCATATCTTTTAGTGATTTTTGGTTGTTGGGTGATTTTGGAGTTGAAAATATGAAGATATATTCAGTATTTTGATGTGGGGTTGTGAGTTTTGGAGTGGTGTGTGGCTTTTGATATTGTGGTGTGAGTTTAGAGAAGATCTGATTTGATTTCTGAGTGCTGATATAGAATTTCTGAGCTCTGGAAATGCTTATTTTTGAGTAGCTGGGAAGCACAAAATTGTTCATATCTCCGTGGAGCAGGACACGATCATTCTAGGTGTCTTTCCTTTGGATTCCTTACAGCTGGGCGCCCCTTTTGATCACTCATTTGTGGAGTTTGTTGTAATTCTGAATTTTAAGGATAAATCACCCCTTCTAGGAGGCTGTACTTTTTCCACTTACTTGGGGTTTCAGTCTGGTTTGCAATCAGAAGTTTCAGAGGTCTGTAATCTGCCTATTTGAGGCATCCATGCAATGTAAAATGATGGTTTAATGAGAGTGAACAGTTTAGAGTTGAATGGCACTTGCATAAGCTCTGTCCGTGAGGAGTTTGGAATGTTTTGATGCTCATTTGAATGACTGAAAGTGCACCTTTTTGGGATGTTAACAGGTCTGATATAAATTACCTTAATCTGATTTCAGTTTGTAATCATCTCTCTCTGATTGAGTTATTACATGCTTTAATGTAATGCAATGGTATTCCCTTGCAATGCCATTGTATTGTCTATGTATGCAATCCTAATGTGAATGAGTTTTGATTCTTTTGAAAACAAAAACTTCCGCATTTCCATCTATTTTTCAAAGCAAAACACAAAAAAAATCAGGGGTGATCATCACATTTCTTCGGAGCTCAACCTTTCAGCTGTGTGCTTACCAAGAAGAGTCATATGAGTTCAGTTGTAGCATCAATTTTGTCCCAAATTGCTGTCCTTGGGTCACCACCTCTGCTTGAAATAGCCACACAATCTTCAAGGAATATAACAATTAACATGGTCCATAACATACTTATAAGTATGCCTTAGTTTCCCATATGTGTATCAATAAATTTTATCATAAAATGGACATGCTTTATGTTTAATATTATATAACAAACCGGAATAATTGACAAGAGACAAAGATAATCTTTCAGATAAGCCCGTGTATTAATATAGTGCTTGTTATCCAACTAAAAACCATAAAGATAAAGAAGCCACAACATCATAACAAGGAAAAATAAAACAAAAACATGGCAAGGATGTCTAACCTGGGAAATTCCAAATGACTAAGGATACAATTGAAGTGATTTAAATAACTCACACAACTCAATAATCACATGAACTTCAGAATTCATTTGAGAGTCTGAACAAACCTACAAGAAATTCCTCTAAATTCTAAATAATAATATGTATGTAATTGACAGAAGGAAGAGCAGTTCCAAGCATTTCACCACAAGTAAACTAAGAATTGCATACTTAAATTCTACAAATATCAATGGGATTCTTGAAGACAAAATCAGACATAAAATTCAGATGATAGCTTGCTATGATCCATTTGCCCTTCTGATGTAAGTTTGTTTTCCAAGCCTTATCAATGATTGTCAGGTGTTCAACCTTCCAATTCAGGGGTTTTGTGCTACTGTTAACCTTCCAGTCCATCAGTCTGCTATATAGCTGGTGTAATCAGCCAATTTATGGGCTAAACAATCTATAAGCATCTCCTGCAATCTTTTACGCAATTAATATTTTTTTATTTTTTTTGGACCACAAGAATTCTCATTCAGTCCCGTTTTCCAATACTATTAGTATTTTCAGATTAGCATTGTTCCCAGTCTGAATATACTTTTGCATATCTGCATTAACATGAGTCATAGATGTCCAAGCCTACACCAACTTTGGGCCAGTAAAGAATGAGACAGAAGAAATAAGGATATGTGTCCATAGAAAGGTATATTGCCTCGATGGTCACATAATAAAGTGCCCTCCAGCTGGTGGTTAACCAGAGTGCACCTCTGATAACTACACACTATTACATTGCATTTTACTCATTGCCCATGTGTTAGGCATAGTGCTTATGACAGTTTAATTGTGCCTTTGTACAAGTACAAGTGCAATTCATATGTATGCTTTCTGGTAAGCACCAGAGGTATATGGGGAATTACAGGGAATACAGCTAGACCTGGAAAGACAAACCACCTCCTAGTCGGTGACAACCCCATTAAGCTAGGTTGGCATGGCTATTACTTTTTCATATCTTTTTGGTAAGGAGTACTCAAAAGGCATTAAAAGAGAAGCATCTTGTAACTATATGATTATGAGACAAGGATGGAAACCACGTGTCAACCACTGCCGCATATGAAGTGGCAAGAAATGAAATTAAAGTCAGCACCATATAAGTGTAGCTCTTATCTATAGGTTTCATAAGATCGTAGCTCTTTCTCTACTTCTGTGGTCTGTGAAACACGTCAAGATACCACCTAATGTGTTACATGCCCTTGGTTCTAAGTAGGGTAATATCATTTAACTCTATTTCTAGCTCCATTGATCCCGCTCTACAATGAGTGCTTCCCAGTGGTTTTCTCTTCAGACACCAGAAAACAAATTATTTCCAACGATGTGCTCTTAAGATACAGGAAGAAATAGTTGTTCTCAGCAGTGTGCTCTTTAGAATCAAAACTCCAAGGCGTTGCCATGGGTTGACTTTGCACCCGAGAGTTTTGGACTTTTGTTACATCACATAAAATAGGGCAGTTGTTGCAGCTTAACTGCCTAAAAATTGGTTTAAGCACAAGTTTTTTTGTTATCCCATTATTACAGTTTATCAACCATATAGCCAATACTCCACCGTGAGATTCCACTTTATACAACAAGGCATTAGATGAAAGATTCCTTCAAGTATAATGCCAATATCAAGATTAGCATTATCCAAGG
>VDFB02214807.1:0-10325 GCA_007258455.2 Sequoia sempervirens | reverse complement strand
TGTTGACAAGAATATTACTAAAATGGATTTGAACTAATATTGAGGATGTTTGCACTTGGGTCCATAAGAAGTTGCTTTAAAAGGTTAGGTGGAAGTCACAAACATGGCTAAACATTTATTTTCGTTTTCCTTCTCTTGTGATGAAGACCTGAGAGATGTGTTTGTGAAAGGATAGGACCTTGGTCATTTGGGCATCTCTCTTTGGTTATTTGTCCTTGGGAACCTGGGATGGATTTGTCCAAATGTCTCTCGAGTTATGCTCCTATGTGGATAAAACTACTGAATTTGTCATTAGAATATTGGGATGACGAAGTTTTCAAGGAAGTTGCTAATTATTTTGGAACGATTGTCTCTATTGATGAAGCCACTCATTCTAGGAAGCAGTTAGTTGCAACCAGGTTTTGTGTCATGATCAACCAAGATGTTGTGTTTCCTGAGTTCTTTTTAAAATCCAAGGTTGGGTCATGGAAGCAGTAGATTGTTTTTGAAAATCTCCCTTTTGCTTGCTTCAAATGTAAGAAGATGGGGCACTAGGCTATGGATTTCCCTGTGTCTAGTGTCCCGCCTAAGGCTTGTAAGAAGACCAACGTTTGGAATATTAAGGAACCTAAAGAGAACCAAGGTGAATCTATTGTTGGTAATGGTATGGAGGGTGAGGTTAATATTGAAAATCTTCCTACTCCTCCTAATGAGTTAGGCAAGGATCCTGTAATTCTATGGAGGTGGTTGTAGGTCATTCTTTAGCTCAAGATGTGGATCATGTCTCAGATACTTTGTGCTCCCCAAAAATGGTTGTGTTGGAGCTGGTTGTTGTACTGCCTTCTCCTCAGCCTATTTTTTTAGTGTCGACGATTGGTGATGCTACACTGGTAGTGGTAGACTCTATGAAAAAAGATGAAGATGGCTTCACCCAGGTGAGAGGTAGGAAGAAGAAGTCCTCTTCCCCCCCTTAGCCTCACAAAGGTGTTACCATCAGAAGGAAGAAAGCGGATTGTGGGTCTGAGTCAAGGGGCTAGGGTAGACCTACCCTACAGAAAAGTAGGGAGAGGGAGTGCGAGTAGGATATTGCTAAGGGGTTCCAAAAAACCCTCTTTGATTTGCACTTTAAGATCACCCCCTCTTCTTGTAAATGAATGTCATTTCATGGAATATCAGGGGGTTGAATAACCTGCACAAGCAAGACCTCCTAAAGAATCTTTTCTGGGACCATAAGCCAGACATTTTTTTGATCCAAGAGACAAAAATGCAGATTGATAAGTTGGACACTTTAAATAATTTGTTCTAAAAAGACTATGGGTTCCATGGTGTTAGCTTTGAAGGAGCTTTGGGTGGTGTTGCCACTTTCTAGAATGCAAAGTTGTTGAGAGGTATACCAATCACTGATGGTTTCAATCATCTTGAGACTAAGTTTATTTGGCTTAGGGATTCGTATTCTTGGGTTATATCTACGTATATGCTCCTAGCCAAAAGAGATCCAGGAAAAAGTTATGGGATGATCTTGGGAGCCTTAGGATGAAGTTTTTGGATCTCCCCTGGCTTGTAATAGGTGATTTCAATACTCCTTTGTTTGATAATGAGAAAGTGGGGGGGTCTCAATCCAATCCTGAGAGTTAGTTTGATTTAAGAATTTTTATTGATGATAATGCTCTTATTGATGTTAAGCTTACTAGAGCTATTTTTACTTGGTCCAATAGGTGTGTTGGTGTGGATAATATTCAAGTTAGATTGGACAGAGCTTTAACCTCTACTTCTTGGTTTGTGGACTTTGCTTGTTCCTTCTCTTCTATTATGAGATGTGGGTCAGGCTATTTCCCTATCTCCTTTGTTGTTGATAGGCTTGGGAGTAAGAAAGTATTTCCTTTCTGGGTTTGAAGCCATGTGGTTAAGGGATCCATAGTTTATGGATTGTATCAGAAAATGGTGGCAAGTTAATATAGATGATTGTGAGATGTTCAGAGTTTCCAAGAAGATGAATTTTGTTAAAAGGAATCTCAAAAAATGGAATAAAGAGTCATTTGGTCACATCTTTGATTCTAAGATTTGTGTCCTTAAGAAGTTGGATGAGATCCAATAGGCAATCGAATCGAGGGGTTTATCGGAGGATCTACAGTTACTGGAAGATAGCCCTCTTAAGCATTTGCATGATATTGTTACCAAGGAAGAGGATTTCTAGAGGAAAAGGCCTTGGGCTATTGGGTTGAAATCTAGGGACTGTAATTCTAATTTCTTTCATCTCACTACTCTTAGGCATAAGTCATCTAACAGAATATCCTCGATGAGTGTTGATGGTTCGCTATTGAAAGATGAGGAGGCTATTAGAAGAGCGGCGGCTAGGTTCTTTGAATAGCTCTTGATGGATGATTTGGTCTGGCATCAAAGGTGTGTGGATGCCTCTCTGGAAGTTATTCCTAAAGTTGTGACAAAGAATCTGAATAAGGAGCTCACGACTATTCTATCAGCCTTGGAAGTTAAAGAAGCGGTTTTCTCTTTTGAAGGTAACAAGGCCCCTAGGCCTTATGGCTTTCCCTTTCTATTTTTCCAATCATGTTGAGAGATTGTCTATGAGGATGTGATTAATACCACTAAGTGTTGTGCACTTTTCACACACATGCCCCACCAGAGGTAGGGGCCCTCTCTTCACCCGCTTTTTGTCTCCCACTTTGTTGTAGGTTTCACCTTTTTCCCTTAATGTATAGGTTCCTTTGAATTTTGGATTTTTGCTTCACTTGGAGAGATTAACCATTCATCTACACTTAGGGTGCGTTATTTGCAACTCTATGATCTCAAGGGATCCTTAAAATCTCTTGTCTTAACCTAAGATTCAACTTTCAAGTGAAATTGGATAAGTGTAAGAGGCTTTCAGGGATTTCACCCTGGCTCAAATTCCCCAAGTGATGGGTCATCTTAGGAAATCCGAGGTGGCCGAAATTACCGAAATCCAATCCTTCGAAGAATTCAGCCTTGCTCAGATTCCCCAAGTCCATCCTTGACTCATTTCCCTGAGTCCTTGGTTGTCACGTCGCACATTAATGTGGGGTTTTTTGGATTTTTTAATGTGGTTTCAGTGGTTTTAAATGGGTATTCAAATGTTATTGCCATCATTTGGACTCTTCAAAGTGGCACTTGATGCGCTTTCTGATCTGGTGATTGTCTTTGGTGCTCACAACTTCACTAGTGGCTTTTGATTCTCGGTTGAAGGTGATCCCAACTGATTATTACTCAGTTTGCACATATCAAAGGTAGGGTCTTCTCTCCTTGCTTTGTGACTTTATGGTGATTCCCTAGCTTATCCTGAGTTTTTTTTTATTATGAGCATTCAGTGTTTCTTGTGGGAAGGATCAAACCTGTTTGTCGAACACTGTGCAATTTAATGGTCATCTCATGTGTTAGGGTTACCTTCATCTCCATCATCCTTTATCATTCGCTAGGGTTTTTCTCTCTACCTGATTTAGCTCAAAGAAATAGTGTTTTATTGAAACCCCATTCAGATTGTGATCTTGACCGATGGGCCTATGTGCTCAAGTGATGATTCGTTGCTAGGTGGACACACACCAACCCTATATCATTATCATGTTCCCTAGCTAGCTTCAATATCAAAATCGATGAAGCGAATGGGGTATTAGATGGCAGTGCTTTGGTTCCAAGGGTGAAATGGAAACTAGCATTAAGTTTTGAGTAGGTGTGTAGGGTCATGGTTCCCAAATCACGAAATGAAGAGAGACCACTAGAAAGTTGTGTGGGAGAAAGAATACAAGCTAAAACATGAAGGTCTACCCCATCTCAGGAAATCCGAGGTACCTCATAATTTCTACGAGTTAATCCCTTGGGGATTCTGGTTCATCTGGAAATCTTTGAATCCACACTCCACTAAAATCCTCAAAACCTAATCTTGCCCTCTGTGTTTGAGTCAGAGTCCAAGTTGTGAGTAGGGGATAACTAAGGTTTCACATGAAAGACAAAACCATGATGGAAACTTATAAGACATGACCACCTCGAGAAATCCAACCCCTCTCAGAATTTTTGAAGGTTAATCCTTCAAAGATTTTGGAGTGCCTTGGCTTCCCCAAATCCTTCCATCAAGTTGGCTCCCGAAGCAAATCTTCTATCCATCACATCCAAGTTTGATTTGAAGATAGAACTAAAATGAATTAATATAGACTAAGGGAAGAATTCAAAGGACGTCTTGGCACTCAGAGATTTCTCATCACCACAAAATATTTGAAGGAATTTTCTTCAGAGAATTCACCTAACCAAAGATTATTTGAATCTACAAGGGAAAGGAAACTCTGAGAATGTCCTGGAGATAGATGAAAGTTAGGACTCAAACACAAACTCGAGTAGACCTTTCAAGAATTCCACCCCAGCTCATAATTTTTGAGCCCTAATCTTGCAAAGAATCCGACCCCTATCGTATTTTCCACTAACTCTCCTTGGGCCTCAGAGATTCAAAAAAATTGAGAGATTAAAGTTGAACCTCAGATGAAATGCTAACAAGTGATCACAAAAGGTAAATTTTTAGCTTGAGGTTTCCACGTAAGATGTTTCAGAGATTTCGTCTAACCAAGAATTCCCTGAGCTTTTCTTCTTGCGAAAAATCCACCTGGCTAGGAAATCTCCAACCCTTATTCCTACAGAAAATCTGCCCTAGGCTGGATTTCCCAAAAATCCTTCACTGCCCCAAAATCCTGAAATGCATCAATGGGTGAACAATTATCTTGGATTTTTAAAATGAATGAAAGGAATTTAACGTTAGATAAGAGTTTTTATCTATCTACTTTTAATGATGAGTTTATTAATGATTGGAATCTTGGTGATTATCATGTTCTCTAACAAATGTAGGAAGAGATGAGTCCTGGAAAGACACTTCTAAGTTAAAGGCTACACACATGCAAGAGGAAGGAAAAAGAAGAATAGACATAATGAAGTATCACTTCAAATAGATATGGTCGGAGTCAAAAATTGCCTTTGTATGGTCAAATATAGCTGACACCAATATGGGACACATGGATTATGATGACTTCCACCAAAGAATGTTTGGAAATGCAACTACCCAATTGGCACAAGTCATTACACATACAGGTTTGGCTCAGGCAGCAGGGTTTCCACCTACATTGTTGTGCCCTGAGTTAGTGTTGGAATGTGTGAGACATTATGATGCTGACAAGAGAATAATAGTGGGCCCACAAGGAAAATTCATGGCTAACTTAACTGAGGAGTCTATTGCTAAAACCTTGAATATTGTTTCCCACCACAAGCTCATCAAAGAGATTAACATCCAAGAATCAGAAGAGTTATATGAAAAAGATGTCTCCAAGGCTTTGGACATTATGAATATCTCTTCTATAGCCAAGCCAAAGCCACACTATTCCAAGCTCCCGAAGCAATTACATAGGAGTGATTTCAAGATGGAGTACCATGATATCATCACACTCCTAGGTAGAGTAATGGGATTGGACGAATCATTCACTTTCAGGACTTGGATGCTATATCCAATTACTCAGATCATCAGAGGCAAGCACTATCACTAGGAAGGTATCTTGAGTGATAATATGGATAAACAACTCAGAAGTGTACAAGATACTCTTGTGTTTAAAATGGCATCCTACCTTTTCTACATGTTGGCAAGTAAATTCAAATACTAAGGCCTAAGTTGTAGAGGGACTCCTAGGAAGGATAGAGTCTGGCATGTTTATCATCAACTCTGATATAATGCACCAATCTACAGGAGAGCTAATGATTCCTATTTTATGTACATCCCCATATTGCTACAGGGTGCTCTCCACATAAGAATTTTTGCAGAAGCCATGGATCTCATTAGAAAGTATAGACAATGGTTCATACAATTTTAGAGATTTTCTTACATCAGAATACAAGGATCTCATGTGGTCCCAATCAGAATGCCAAGGTATCCTACCAATAAGCTCATCTTATTGGAATTGACAAGAAAAATGGTTGCATTTGAGACAGTGTTGCAGGACATGCACATGAAGGGGTTGACTGATGAATTCCCATTGAAGATTGGCACTCTTGAAGCCTGCCCCAATCTCCAAAGTGTACAGTATTTAGAGAAGGACATGGCTCAATATGAGTTGTATTCACATACCAACCATGAAAACTTCGACCCTTATGGAAAGGCACAAAAGCAAGCCAGTAAAGAGTGTAGACACAAAGACCATATTGAGGATTATTGGGAAAATTGCAAAGATGAATTTGAGGTAATAAAGAGAAGGTACTCTAGGCTGCCCTTGAAATTCATCAAACTCTACAAGGTGGATCAAGTTTCGGATCAAGTTGATGAAGATGAAGGGGATCTGATATAGTACCATGATTATGAGCCATATAGAAATCAACCCCTGCCATCAATAAATTGATCGGAAGAAGAAATAGTAGACCTTGATTAGGTGACTAAACCCATGCAGAGCCTTCACATGAGGATGAACAAGAAGGAAAAATTCCCCTTATAGTAAAGAGGAGAATAAGAAGTCAAGGGCAAGCAAAGAAAATTGAGAGGAAACCTATACCCAAGGCAAAGAAGGCTTCTAAGGGAGCTACTAAAGAAGGAGAGAAGACTCCCCAACCTACTAAGAAGAGGGAAAAAATGCCCCTCATAGCCATCGATTAAGTGTGAAGAAGAAATAAGTAGACCTTGATTAGGTGAAGCTAAACTCCATGAGATCCTTCACATGAGGATGAACAAGAAGGAAAAAATCCCCTCATAGTAAAGAGGAGAATAAGAAGTCAAGGCCAAGCAAAGAAAACTGAGAGGTAGCCTATACCCAAGGCAAAGAAGGCTTCTAAGGGAGCTACTAAAGAAGGAGAGAAGACTCCCCAACCTACTAAGAAGAGGAATTTGGTGACTAAGGGGTAGAGGTTGGCTGAGAAAACAAAGACTTTTGAGGCTTCAGTTACCCCTCCCAAGGTTTTTGAGATTGAGAGCTCCAGGGAGAAGCCTCAGGTGTATGTGAGAAGGAATTCACCCAAGTAGAAGGTGTCCCCTATAGGAGAATTGAGAGTTGGGACTGAGAGTACCTATTGAAGAGATCCCTGTTGAGAATCCCACAAAAGAAACTGAAAAGGCAAGGGATAATTCACCTTCTTTGTCCCCAGTACATAATATGCAAGAGGGTGAGGCTCCAAAGGAACATGAGAAATTGGTGGAGAAGAGGGCCCATTTGACAATCCTGATGAGGAAACCCAAAGTGAAGAAGTATCTACACCCAGGGATGGGAAATTAAGTGATTTGGCCAAGGAATTGGGATAGAGAAAGGAAATCAACAAGGAAACTACCTCTGAGGTCACTGTAGATATGCCTTCTCAAACTCTAATTGGTGAACATGTTGATATACCACACTTAGAGGAGGAGCTTGAGGATAAAGATGGTGAAGAAAGGGAAAAACAGAATCAAGGGAAGGATGAGGAGAATATAGAAGTTGTTATTGAGATTCCTCCTCATGATCAGTCTAAACATGGTACTCCTCAGAAAGATGTAGAGACAAAATATCATGCTGCCCCAAATTGGTTGGAGAAGAGACTAAAAAAAAAGGCCATAATTGTAGAAGATGAAACCCCAAGCTAGGATAAACTTCTGGAAAAATTGGGGAAGTCAAAGGAAAGAAAGAGAGCCATAATTTTCTCTAAGTTTGCAAGAGTTGAATTCAATAACTGGATTGTCCATGTTGTTGTTCCTCCCAAAAATAAGTACAAGGATGAATTGAGGCCCACGGCCTACAAAGTGCAGACTATGAATTTGGGTCTAACTATGAAGGAGCAAGAGAAGGAAGATTTCCAAGAATCCTCTTAGGAAATTCTGAGAAGATTAGACAAGGAAACTGCAAAAAAGGAGGAATTGTAGAAGAAATTGAGAGAAGTACATAAGTACATCCAACATCTGATTAAACCTCTACAAACCTAGAGTAGTGAAGGCTCCTCCTTTCCAGAAGGACTGTTGTTTAAGGAGGCAGATTTGGAAATTGAGAAGTTGAAGGCTTCTGCAAAGGACACACAAGAATGGTTGCAAAGTGTCAGTGACAAAGGGGATGAAATGATAGAGAAAGTGCTAGCATTTTATGAGAAGTCATCTTTCCTCTCCAATGACATAGCTTATTTTCTTGATGACTGCAAACAACTACCTGATGATACATTAGTCAAGGAGTTGGAAAGAATCCTTGCTATTCTTGTAGAAACTCTAATTAAAGAAGGTCTCATCACTATGCAAGATACACACAATGCAATGGAATGGGTAGAGGCTTTCAACTTCAAGAATGAGCTCAGAATAAAGGCACCCAAGAATTTTTCCACGGCACAGGTCAAGGTGAAAGAAGTATTTGATAGTTACAACACTTTTCTAGAAACAGTCATAGGGAGGAAGAAATTCAGGCAAAGAAACTTGAATGTGGAACAATTGCAGCAATGGTGGCATGAGGTATATTCCCCAAATGCAGAGGTACCAATAGTTAAGGACCGACTGGAAGATGCTTCCATTTATATATCCTATATGGACAAATATCAAGGATTGTATGCTGACTGGGATAGGAATTTAGCCAAATATGAGGCAAAGCTAAATCCAGCTAGGGCCAGAATTAATGTGATAGCTACTCCAACTACGGTTGACTTGGACCCACTCTTGGCTAAAATAAAAGAATTTTCTAGAAAAGATGGGGTAGGTGAAGGAGAGATGGGTGACCCAGCTTGATGGCCTAGGAGAAAATGTGTCATTAAATACCAGTTTTGCTTGTGAGACGGGCTGATGGCACCTTGGATTTCATGCCTGAAAAGTATTTAATATTAAAATTTGACTTAGGAGGTCAACCTCCATTATTTTAATGTATATTTTGAACTTGAAATTTGGGAGGGAATTTTTGGCTGACCTACTTGGCCGCCCTAACTTGTAAAACCCTAATTTGGGTCACCCTAATTATAATTGCTATAAATAGGGATTTTTCCCTCATTTGAGAAGGTTAGACATTTTGGAGAAAGCGATAGAATTTTAGCTAAGGAACTAGAGAGCTCTATAACACCTAAGATACAAAAAAAACTTGAATTGTTGTAAATTTTGGTGAAGCTAATACAAGAGAAGACATTTTCATTTTGGTGATCTTCATTGTATTGTTCATCTAGGCATGCTTCTTGTGATTTTTGTGTTTCGGATTTTGAAATTTTTTCTAAGTTACTCTTTAAATAATATTAGATACATTTATGTTTTAGTTGTGTTCATGGTGGAAAATCTGAAGTGTTTGAGTAACCCTTGGTCCATACTTTTGGCTACTTAATGAATGTGAGTGGTTGTGCAAAGTTATCCTAGGCCTATATTTGATGTGCCAAGTTCAATTGTGAAGTGTTTATTCATTTTAATGTTATATCTAGATTAAAGTGTGAATGCTTTACAATCTGAAAATCTTAAATACCTTAGAAGGTAGCACTATTTATGTGACATTATGGGTTAAGCTGGGTTTAGCAGAAATTAGTTTGGAGGGTTGGTCCACTTTGAATGTTCTATCATTTTCATAGTTGATTCTGGTATTTAGACTTAGATTTCTCTCAAACCCTTATCTCTTTTTCCCTTTCTTTGATATCTAGGTTAGTTTAAGACTTTCAAGCATCAACACCTTATCATATCTTATGAACTTAAGTAGCTCCAGTATTTGTATGTAAGGCCCTTTGTGGAAAACCAACATTTAAACATTATCTTTGAGTTGTTTCACTACATTGTCAAGACCTGACATTAGAGACCTTGGGGTTATCTCTGGAGGCTTGTTGATAGAGATTTACCTTTCAAGAGAGATAGAATATCACATTCTATCTGAGTTGTTGTTGTGCAGAAAACACCATCAACACTAAGGAGTTATTTGGCTCTAGAAGTCTTCTCAAAGAGCTTAATGCAACTTTCATTTTTTTGATTCCCAAATCTGCTAATGCAAGGAGCTTTGTTGAGTGCTTCTCGATCAGTCTCTGCAATTCTATTTATAAAAAAAACTCAAAATTTCTTGCCACTAGATTGTAAAAATGCTTGTCGAATCTGATCTCAAAGCATTAGAGTGGATTTTTTAAGGGTCATCAAATTATTGATTCTATCATTAATGTTCATGAGCTTGCTCACTCCATTAGTGTTTCTAAGAAACTAGGTTTCTTCCTAAAGTTAGACCTACTCAAAGCCTATGACAGAGTGAGTTGGATATTTCTTTTGAATGTATTGAACCAGTTTGGTTTCTATAAGAAGTTTCTGCAGCTTGTTGAACAACTCATTTATTCTCCCTCATTTGTTGTCCTGGTGAATGGTTCTCCTTCTCCATTCTTCTAGATTTCATACGGTCTGAGGCAAGGAGACC
>VDFB02214806.1:0-13634 GCA_007258455.2 Sequoia sempervirens | reverse complement strand
ATTTTCAATTTTTTATTAGGAGGGGCTTCAAAATTATTACCTTGATCATTAATACCACCAATTTGAATGTGATTAGAATCAAAGAGGTCTTACACAATATGTTTAAGATGTTTGCAATATTCTGCATCATGTCCATTTTGTCGATGAAAATGGAAAATAGGATTTTTTTCTATAGTTGGGAGGTAAGGGTTTAGTAGGATCAAGAGCTCTAACAAGGGGTAAGGAAACAAATTTCTAGTTTAAGAGCTGCAACATGATATTGTGAAGGCCATTAGGTAGAGGGGTGACTTATCTATTTCTATCTCAAAATGTGTATGGATTTTTTGCTTTTATTGCAACCGCTTGGTTATCATTATGTTGAGTTGGTTGAGGGGGTTAAGTTTTAAAAATCCCTTAGTTTGTTTCTTTAATGGTTGATAGTTGTTATGGGATGTGGATTCAGATTGTTTAGAACAACTAGAGGGAGTTTTCACTCATGAATACTAATCAAATTTTGGTAATCATAGAGGACAATACAAAACTATGTGAAGGAGGTAAATTTCAACATCTCAAGTTTAGTTTGGATTTTGTTTTACAAATTTTCAATAAATATTCTTTCAAGGTTAGCATCAAGAATCTTAATGTTTATTTGTGAGTAAAGCAATGGGTATCATACTATGAAATTAGTGACCTTTTCATCATCCTTTTTCTTGCATGTCATTAAAGCAGGTAAGGTCATCTTAGGGCCCATACGCATTTGGAAGTGATTGTAGAAGGCATGAATAAGTTCATTGAATGAACATATTGAATTATTCAATAATGATCAAAACCATTCCAAAGTAGTATCCTTCAAGGATCTTGGGAAGAGTTTAGCCAAGAGTTTATCCTAAAAAATGAAGTCACTACATAGGGTTGTATATGCAGAAACGTTGATAATAGGATCTCCTTTCCCACCATATTTCTCAAATCTAGGAATCTCTATATACCTTGTGGTATTTTTTTTCTCAATATATCCAAGGATAAGGAGTTTGTTTTGACATATTGTGAAGTTTTTCCATTTTTATTTTGACTTAATGTAGCAATTTTTTGTTGGAGGGATGAAACATATTACAAGAGTGTGTTAAGGATGAGATCATTGTTTGTATTGTGAGATGGAGGTGTATGTGTATTCAAAGGGCAAGTGACTTGTAATTTTTTGAGGGGGGGTGGATTAGGAGATATGATATTGGAATGCATAAAGCTAAAGGGATTCCCAATGGAAATATCTAAGGAAGTATTGACATTAATAGTAGGTTGTATGGTTGTTGTAACAATTAGATTAGTGTATGTCGGAATAAAGGTTATTGTTTTGGCAGGAGGAATTGGAATTCCACCTTGACTTTGAGTATAACCCAAATCTTGAGCACAACTATCAATAAAGTGATCCAAGCTATGAATAATCTCTATTCCTTGTTCATTTTCAATCATTCTCCTCATGTTATCTATCATAAGAACCACATTACTAGCATTGTATTCAAAACTCACAAAATCTTGCAAATTCTCAAGTTATTCATCCATTCTCCTAAGCTTCTCATGAGGGACATTAACAATCATTGTATCAACTTCATTCACATTAGGTGTGGGTAGGGAAGTCATAGGAAATGAAGTGTTAAGGGTATGATCCATACTGGGTTGACTAGTGTCAACACTATGAGTGAAAGAGTTAGAAAACCCAAGATCCATGGAAAATGATCTATTGAGGGATGACATGAGTCTTGAACAACATCTCATGATAGTATTGGCCATAGGACACCAATTTGTGAAGATCATACAATTTTTTCAAACCCAAGTTGTACCCACAATGGATAATAGGTAAAATGCAATAAAATACCATAGAATGTAAAGTGCAATGCAAGCATTTTTTTAGATTTAAAACTAAATAATTTTTTTATTATGCTATATAAAAACCTGAAAAAAATGTCTTTTAGATGCAATTTTGAATTCAAACAATGCACTAAATTTGAAAAATTAAGCTTAATATGAACAATTTCAGATAACATAAATTCTAAAAATTGAAATAGAAAAGTGAATACAAAAACATAATGAGCATAAAGTCGGTATTTTTAATGCCCTTGCACCGAAAGTTTTGATGTCAAGACCGCCCCTGGCCCGGCGAAGTAGCCGGGCCATCCCCACTTCACCAAACATTAATTTTCAAGTTTATGATGATTTCTCGGCGGTTTCGAAATTGCTCAAACAGTAGTTATGGCTTTAGGGATTCTTGTAAATCCAGGTCTTAAAATGCAAGCAAAGAATGATGAAATGACAAGCAAAACATCTTGAATTTGATATGCAATTTTGATTCAATTCTATGATCAAATGGACTAATTATGTATTATGTAAACATCTATGCAAAATTATCAAGATTCTTGATAATTTTCAGATTTCCTAGAGAAAAATGTAAAACCAAAACCCCAAATGCACGGAAAAATAATGTATGAACAAACTTTAAAATGATGAAGTAACTACTGAAATTTAAAATGCAAATTGAACAATAAAAACCTTTAGATCTAGGTTAAGTCACGAATTTCAAAATTGAAGTAAGTTATGGTGTCAAAGTAGGTCTGTCTCAAAATGAAACATCAAGAGATAGGCGGTTTCAAATATGTGATTAAATGAAAAATGGATAGCCATCTTAATTTTATTTCAGAAACAGGATCCCCGCTATTTGGAATAAACAAACCTAGGTGAATCTAAGTCAATGCGGAGAATCTTTAGATTGCTTATGATCAGCGAAAGGGATCACAATGTCACCTTGGGGAGAAAATCCAAAATAGTAACCAACTCCAAAATGAAATCTAACACTCAAACAAGAATATTAAACTCAATATTTTCCTGTGGTGTTCATAAAATTAAAATAAAGATTCAAGAAGCTGCAAAAGCATTGCTCCTTAATAGTTATCAAAAGTACTTCTAGTTAATTGAGACCACCAATCTTACGGGTGAATGGGTCTTTTCTCAGGGTTTTTTGCAACTTTTAGGAGCCTCTAAAATAGATTTGTAGCTTTTGATTTGTCCATATTTCAGTGTTGAAAAGTCAAAAATCTGATTTGTAGGTTAGATATCATGATTTGAAAACTTTGATAACTTTTTGTAACTTTAAAAAAAATTCCAATCTTTCTCTTCAAAATTTCTTCAATCCTTCTTCAACCCAAATCTGAAATCACACACATAAGAGAGAAAAATGTTTCTTTTTTGGTGAATAGGGGTTTTCCTTGGTCAAACTCCATTTTGGTAATCAAACCTTGAATTGAAATAATGAATAAAAGAGGTAATTAATATTGAACAAAGCTATGTTACCACTCAACAAAACCTTGAAGAAACCTTAATAATGGAGATCTTAGGAGGTCTGCAACTTGCATGAAATGGATAAATTGGACGTGGATCTTGACACTTGAATAATGCTTTGAATGCTTGAACTTGATCTTGAAACCTAAATCACAATGTTAGCTCCAAAAACATGCATGATGCAAGAAGAACTTTACGATGAAATGATCTCATCGTTGAAACAAACTCTGTTATATCTACTCTCAAATCTGATCATCAACTTTTCTATAGGAATGGTTGCATTGCAAAACCGTTTAGTTGTTCAAAGTGAAATAACCTTGTATTTATATGTATGTATCCTTAATTTCTCAAAATTCAAATATCACAAGCCAACATTAAATTATGGATTTAGAGATTTTAAAATACCACCAAAAAAAAAAAAAGGTCCAAAAGTCTAAGGAAGACCCATTCACCCATGGGTGAATGGGTCCCATAACCCTATTCTTGGAACACACATTGCTCAAGGTAAAGTGTTATGTTTAGGCATTAATTATTGTCAGGTTTCCCATTTGGAAAATGTAATTTATTAGGATGGTAAATGAAAAAAAGGGTCAATTAAAGCCTAATTAACTCAATTCAGTTAAGAGGGCCCAAAAAAGTGTGAAAATGTAAAAGGGGTACATTTAACAACACTAAATTAAGGAATTATTAAGCCCATTTTAATTAGGAGGGCCCGAACAAGTGAGAAAACGTAAGGGATACATATTCATACACTACAGAGGTTACCAAGTGATGTAAGCAAGGTGGTTGACACTTCCAAACCAACACAAAAGTGATCAATCTAAATCAAGGAAAACAACTCTTCATCTCCATTCCCTCAACTTATCTCAAACACCCACTCTAAGGCTTGTAGCCTTCAAAGACCAACACTTGGACTTATCTTTTGGAGAAGGATGTACAAAGGCCAACAAAACATCAATTTAGACTTGCCATAGATCCCAACACATTATCCTAAAATATCACAACAGGTTTCTTTGACCTACCAGTAAGAATCAACAAAATGCCCCTATTTTAGGCTACTAAATTAGCCCTAATTTACAAAGGAAGTACTTCCTATTTTTTTTTCACTCAAACTCTCTTGATAGATTCAAATTGTGCTAAAAATCATCAATTTCCACTATTAATTCTCATATTCATGACCACTATAATGTTGATCCATGAAACCATCTCTTTACAAGCAAATAACCTAGGGTTTATAGAAAATCCTATCACCTAGGCTTACCAGTCTCAACCACTACATTCAAAACTTCTTAAATACTCTGCACAAGGTCACCAAACCATCAAATTGATAGAATCTTCACCAATTTGAAAAAACCTTATCACAATTCCTCTTTTTCACAAAGAAAAATATAGTTACCAGCCCTAGGGCATCCTTCAATTGCACACAACCTTGTCTCCCTTGTTTTGTAAATCATAAGAACATCTAATATAACATTTAACATGCCATTCCCTTGAGAAATAGTACATGACAATAGGAGGAATGGCTAATACATCATTTAAGTTACAATCAAACCCTTAACTCTATAATAGCAGGTTGCTACAAAAAAATAATGAAAACTCCCACAAATATGACTATTAGACTCTCAATATGGATTCAAATGAAAGATATTCCATGCCCCCATAAAAAAAAAAATAGTTTTAGACCATTCAAAGCTTGTAGGGGTCTATATAGTATAAGAAAAGTTCAGGAAACACAAAAAAATTGTAGTAGAAAACATTTTATTTGATTGGAGATATTCAACACAACAATTAACGACCTCTCTTCGAGCCATGGAGAGGATTTATATAGAAATTAAATTTGAATTATAACCATTCCAATGTTCATAACTACCTTTTGAACTACGATGACCTTTCATATTCCCTAAAGTTGCATTTTTAACAATTTTTGCAAGACAACATTGGCATTTTTTTTGCAACTTTTGATACATCACCCTAAACAACTCAAAATCCATCCAATTACATAATAAATGGTCCTTTAGACCTTATTTAGCATAAGTAGACTCAAAAAATGCCTAGAATCACCTAATGACCAACCTATTAGCCTTCAAGTGATCAAATTTTGTCAATAAAGTTTAGGTGCTCCTGCACTATACAACCCCATAGGAAAAGAACTCTTGTCACAAGAGTTATGCCTTATATCAGCTCCTCCAAGCTTCCCACATATGCTCTGGTCTTCAAACACTTTCCATTGTGATCCTTCAATCTACCCTACATCCTTGTTATTATTTGTATATGAATTCATCCTCATTTATGCTTTCAAACCTAATGATGGTCTCTTATCAGCTTCTTGACCAAAACCAGGCATTGTTTTTGTCTTCACATTCACAAACAATCACTTTTTAGAAGTTACTTGACTTGTTTTCATCGTTATCTCATCTCCATGCTTATATATTCCCTCAATTATTTTTTCCCTCTACCCCTTTAACTCTGTCATCAAACTTCCTATCCTACCAGCACCAAACACCATCTTACTGTCCTTATTTCCCATTGCATTCACTATACCATTAGACTTATACCCTACTATACCTGTAGATATTATTAGATTTGAAAACTTACTCTCACGTATAGGACACAAAATTTTCCCCACCAAAATATTCTCATTCAAATTCACTGCCATCTTACCCTGCAATCCTAATTCAATCTTCTTACCTACTGTCCCAACATTATCATGTCTTGAATTTACTACAGCATTTTCCTTTTTGTCTTCTTTTACAATTTTTATAGGCTTCTCCTTTCCACACATAATCACCTTAGCTTTTCCCTTATCATCTTCCACCAAAGTAGTTAAAACAAACTTGCATCCATCCTTCTATAGTGTATGTGTTTTCCCTTCCATCATACAATGCATGCCTATCATACTGCCAGGGCCTACCTAAGAGTAAATGACAACAATCCATAGGAAGAATATCACAAACTACCTTATCCTTATAGCCTCCAATCTGGAATTCAACAATTGCTTGTTCATTAATCAACAAAGATTTCCCATCACTCAACCAAGAAACTTTATAAGGCAACTCATGAGGAACTTTTTGCAAATTCAATTTACTTACCATCTCACTTGACACCATATTCTCTGTAGATCCAAAATCAATAACAATTTTGCATACTTTTTTTTTTGCACTTACATGTGGTCTTTAAGAGGTTCTTTCTTTGTAAGGGCTCCATCTCCTTTGTTTCCTTCAATACAGTCTTCCACATCATTAGCATTTCCCCTATTCTAGGAGCAACATGTAAAGTTGTAGGATGGTTACTTTCATATTCTTCTTCTTGTACTATTTGTGCCCTCCTATCAATCCTATTTTCTCTACTTGGTCAACTACCAACCTTTTCAAGACATTTCCAAGATGGATGACCATATTCATTACAAGTATAACATCTCCCTGCAAAAACATTAGAATTTCTACCACCATTGAATCTACCTATACCTCTAAATCCTCCTCTAGCATTAACACCTTGCCCCTTACCTCTATTTTCTTCTTCTTTTTCCTCAAATGGCTTCTTTGATATAGGGATTAATCCTCTCCCTCTTGTACTAGTACCTCTTCCTCTAACAAATTTCTCTTTCCTTGTTTTGAGATTTTCCTCCACCTTGATTGCTAATTGAAAAAATTCCTCAACAATCTAAGTTGGGTTAGCAACAACAAGTTCATCTTGAATATTGAATCTAAGACCACCTAGATATCTATCCACTTTTTCAATTTCATCTTCATCCCTTATTGATCTTATACTCAATTTATAGAATACATTAGTATAGGACTTGACATCTAGATATTTTTGTTTCAAACCTTGCAACCTTTTATACAATTGAACTTCATAATCTTTTGGAAGAAACTTACCTTTCAATGTTTGTACCAACTTGTGCCAAGAAGCTATTATTGAATTGCCTTGTTTTCTTCTCTTTTCTTGTTCATAGTCTTACCATAGAAGAGCATGACCTTTGAGTTTAGTCTTTGCCACCTTCACCTTTTGTTCATCTGAAATGTATTCACTTTAAAAGTGGTTATCCATTACAACAATCCAGTCAAGCAATTCTTCTTCACTTAAATTTCCACCATACATAGGAAGATAAATTTTTACATTCATTGAATCACCTTTAACTTCCATGAGAAACTTTGCCATCCTCTGATCTTCAAGGTCTAATTCATCATCAACATCTTCATATTCTTCATCTTCCTCTTATGTTTCACTCTCTTCATTCACATCTCTTCTTTTCTTTGTCTCCAAGGCAGAAAACCTTTCCAATACTGTATTATGTGACTCCAAAAGCTTAGCATGCTTCTCTTTCAAATCCTGCAACTCTCTTGTAGCACCTACACCTTTTGGAGGCATCTTCACCAATTTGTCTTTTCACCTTCCAATCACCTTTCTTCAAACTTGCAAAATTTCAACCACAATAGACCTTGTTCCCGAGCTTTGATACCACTTGATGTAAGCAAGGTGGTTAACACTTCCAAACCAACACAAAAGTGATCAATTTGAATCAAGGAAAACAACTCTTCAACTCCATTACCTCAACTTATCTCAAACACCGACTCTAAGGCTTATAGCCTTCAAAGAAAAAAACTTGGACTTATCTTTTGGAGAAGGCCATGAAAAGGCCAACAAAACATCAATTTAGACCTATCACAGATCCCAACACATTATCCTAAAATATCACAATAGGTTTCTTTGACCTACCATTGAGAATCAACAAACAAGGTTCCCCTTGTTTTAGGCTATTAAATTAGCCCTAATTTACAAAGGAAGTACTTCCTAAACTTCTTGTTTTCACTCAAACTCTCTTAAAATATTCAAGTGTGAATTTTCAGGTATCACTCTACTGTAACTTCCCAAGTCGCAGCCACTATAACACTGATCCATGAAACTGTCTCTTTACAAGAAAATAACCTAGGGTTTACAAAAAATCCTATCACTTGGGCTTACCAGTCTTAGCCACTGCATTCAACACTTCTTAAATACCCTACAAAAGGTCACAAAACCATCACATTGATAGACTCTTCACCAATTTGACAAAAGCCTATCACAATTCCTCTTTTCCACAAAGAAAAATAAAGTTACCAGCCCTAGGGCATCCTTCCATCTCACACAACCTTGTCTCGCTTTCTTTATAAATCATAAGAACATCTACTATAACATTTAGCATGCCATTCATCTAAGAAATAGGACATGATAGTAGGAGGAATTACTAATACATCATTTAAGTTACAATCAAACCCTTAACTCTATAATAACAGGCTACTACAAAAAATTAATGAAAACTCCCACAAATCTAAGTATTAGACTCTCAATATGGATTCAAATGAAATATGTTTCATGCCCCAATAAATAAAAATGATTTTTAGACCATTAAAATCTTGTACGGGTCTATACAATATAAGAAAATTTCAAGAAACACATAAAATTGTAGTAGAAATGTTGTAATTTATTAGAGATCTTCAACACAACAATTAACAACCCCTCCCTAAAGGCCATAGCATTGAAATTTATTCTGAGCCATTAAGTCACGAGTCCGAGCTCAACCTTAATCAACTTGGAAACACTGCGCTAAAGTATCCAAAAGATTAAAATGACCATAAAGTAATTCAACCATCCTTCCAAGTTCTACAATCATCAGAAGCACAATTTCCCAATTTCACTCCTAAACCCCAGTTTTAGTGCAAACCAAGTTTAGGCATTTTCACCAACATTTTCCAAAAAACCTAACAAACTAAAGGATGATTAAGATACCCTTTTGTAAGTTATAAAACATATAGGAAAACCAATATCAACTCTTTTGGACGAACTCAAAGATCCAATACTCTTGCCATGGAAAAGGCTAGTGGATTAGCCCACTTTTACAAAGAAAGTACACTTCAAACTCCACCAAACTTTATGAAACCTTGAGGCAGCAATTAAAATGGCCAAAAACTACTAAATCCACCACTAGTTTCCAGAAATCACTCTTCCAACATAGCACAACCTAAAACCCTTGATTTTAGGCCTTCAAAGGAGGTTGTTGTAAATCCATACCTCCGGACCTTTCCGGACTCTACCACACATTTCAAACCACGCGTGACTTCCTGAAAGATCTTCAACTGCATCACGCGGATTGTTTCTTCTGAAAACTCTGGAAAACCATCATTTGGTTCTCACTCATGGGAGGGATGCCCAAATTCAACTAGGGCAACGCGAAACTGGTACTTCCTCTGACTTGAAAATAATTTAGAAACCTATTTTACAACAAATGGGGCCATTACACTGAGTTACAATTGCTACAGTAGGTGGAATGCCCTAAAAACTCATTTTAATACTCTCAAACCACCAATTTACACCAAAATAGGGCAGTTTCAGTAAAATGTCAATAAAATCCTCTAAACTCAATGAAAATTCACCAAACCACTTTCAAATGATATCTGACACTCTCCTCTTTCCCATCATAATAGGGTTGTATAGGTCATAAAAAGTTGTGCCACACACGTTTTGTAGCAAATTTACACACAAAAAATTTCGGAAAGCGGCCTTTCCAGTACTCTTCAAAAAAATGATTTATACCATACCCTTGTTGTGAGGCCGTGCAACATCTAACCACCCTACGACATCCTCAACTGCGATTTTAATTAGTTTGGACATTGAGTCAATCTCAAGCTGGTTCAGTGGTTGGACATTGGAAACCAACTTTTTACCAATTAGACCCCTAATTGCCTAGTTTTGCACTTTTAACAATTTGTTGACAATAAGTACATTTTTATGCAACCTTTTACATTTTTTTGAACTAAATAACATCAAAGAAACCTAATTACATCATTAATAGTCTGAACCTTGTTGGCATGAGAATATATTTATCCTGCTCCTAGACCCAACCTCATGAATGCACTTTACGGGTACATGTTTTTGGGTGCTCACCTTATACTCCCCAGGTGCAAAAAATTTATGCTTTTATAGAATTACTCAAGGTTTCTCCGCTCTAATCCCTTCAAACTGTGAGTCTGCCCGTCTATCAGGGACTTTATATATCATACTGCTTTGGCTTTCTTGCCATGCTTGATCCTGCTCAAATGAATCTGCTTGCTGCCTTTTGTCTTCATTAACACCTGCAAACAAAAATTCAATACACAAACTGAAACAACCATGCATTAGTGTCTCTTTTTCATGCTCTTCCATGAGCCTTGGCCAATTATACATGTAATTCTTCCCTTCAATTCTATTATTTGCAACATAATCTGCATTTTTCCCTTCCACTTTCATTTTAACCCTTGGTCTAACCACTGTCAGAAGGATGAACAAATCAGTGATTCCCTTCACTCTCAGCCCCTTATCCTTCCACTTCACACCTGCACTCAAATGAATTATGCTTGGATCCCTTGTCTCAATAGCATACAATATCCTAATTACTAAACTCAACAACCAAGGACAACTCACTGTCCCAATCTCAGATTTTCCTCTCTTCTCCAACTCAATTGGAGACCACACACACTGTTTTCTCTTAGCCATTCCCTGGCCTAGCATCTTCAACCTCTCAATTCTAACCTCTATCCTTATTGCAACTCACATAAAACCTTTTGCCATATGTCACCTCTCATGGTAGTAGCCTGTAACTCTATAAACTCTCAAACTCTTCCCTTCACATCTCCTTCCTGTTTGCAATCTTGTAGTGATACATCTTTTTCCCTGACTTCCACAACCTCCTCATCACCTACTCTCAGGCCTTGCAACAGACCCTTGGCTTCTACCTCTGTGTTTCCAGTGTCACAACTCACTGTTTTTGCAATGCTTGACTGTCTTTTATCTTCTCTCATCCTTAAAGGACACAAAACCATCCCAACCATGATCTTCTCATCACCTTCAAGCCTTTCAAGACTTCTTTCATTCCTCTCATCATTTTCCTTTTTAGTTACTTCCTCATTCTTCATTTTCTTAGTTTCCAAGACCTCTTTATCCTTAGGTCTGCCATCCTCACCTTCAACCTTTTGTTGCATCTCATGCTCTTTCCCAAACAATGGACAACACTCTTCTTCCCTTGTGGCTCCATTATGCCAAAGTTTCTTTTGTTCAAGTAACTCACCTTCATTCTCTTTGATCTCATCTTCTCTTCTTAGGACTACTGTCCCAAGCACCTTCTTCTCACAATAACCTGTCTCAGTTTTATATACCACTATATTCTTCGTGGGTGTCTGCCCTAGAACACCATTATCCTTTAATGAACAAACTTCTACCTGTCCTTTATCTTTGATACACCCTTCAAGCTTACCTTTCCCTCTCAAGGTCATTTCACTCTTGCTTCTTCCTTTCTCATCATCCTTTACACACTTCAACTTTGAATCTGTTGTTACCCCTGCTGTCTTAGCAATTCTTTCACAGGTGGTGACTGCAACTCTTCCTTCATCACTTTCTCCATCCTTTCCTAGTGCCTTCAGGGTCTTTTCACTTCTGACCTTCACTTTCTTTGTTTCCTTTTTGTCTTCAAGCTACTCTGTCTTATTCAATACTTCTTGATGGTGCTTTTCTTTCTCCACTGTATCTATGCTATGCCCTTTTTCCTCATCCTTGTCTTTGTCTGCTTTATATCCTAAGAACTTTTGTCTTTCTTGCATTAGCACCCTTGTTTTCTTGTCTTGGCCATCTTCCACCAATGAAGTCAGAACATAAATCCTCCCATCCTTTTTAATCTAGTAACTATTATCCCTGCCATAGTACATAGCAAATCTTTCCCAACACCATGGTTTCCCAAACATTAGATGACAAGAGTGCAATGGTACAATATCACATAATATTTTGTCCTTATATTCACCTATTTCAAATTCAACCCATGATTGTTCTTTAACCAAAAATGTGTTCTCACCATTAATCAATGAAACATAATAAGGTGAATCATGTGGGAACCTTTCTAAGTTCATTTTTTCAACCATTCCAAGAGCTACCAAGTTATCCAAACTACTTGAATCAACCATAACCTTGCATATCTTACCTTTGCACTTGCACCTAGTCTTGAAAATTTCATTCCTCATCTGTTTCTCCTTCTCATTCAAACCTCTGGTAGCCATGATGTCCTTTCTCCTTCAATCTTTAAGAGATCTACTTCCTTGCTCTGATACCACTCTGATGCAGAGTCTGGAGGCTCAACCTTAATCAACTTGGAAACCTGCCTTCAAGAAGTATCCAGAAAGATTAAAATGACCACATAAAGTAATTCAACCAGCCTTCCAAGTTCTACAATCATCAGAAGCACAATTTCCCAATTTCACTCCTAAACCCCAGTTTTAGTGCAAACCAAGTTTAGGCATTTTCACCAACATTTTCCAAAACACCTAACAAACTCAAGGATGATTAAGATACCCTTTTGCAAATTATAAAACATACAGGAAAACCAATATCAACTCTTTTGGACGAACTCAAAGATCCAATACTCCTGCCATGGAAAAGGCTAGTGGATTAGCCCACTTTTACAAAGAAAGTACCCTTTAAACTCCACCAAACTTTATGAAACCTTGGGGAAGCAATTAAAATGCCCAAAAACTACTAAATCCACCAATAGTTTCCATAAATCACTCTTCCAACATAGCACAGCCTAAAACCCTTGATTCTAGGCCTTCAAAAGGAGGGTTTATTGTAAATCATACCTCCAGACCTTTCCAGACTCTGCCACCTGTTCAAACACGCATAATTATGCCTGAAAAATCTTTAAACTTCATCACATAGGTTATTTCTTCCAGAAAACTCATAAACCATCATTTAGTTCCTCACTTTCATAAGGAAAATCACCCAAATTCAACCTAGGGCAACACCCAAAACCCACAAACACACTTCCTCTGACCTTCAAATAATTTGGAAATATATTTTACAACAAATGGGGCCATTCCACCGAGTTACAATTTCTACAGTAGGTGGAATGCCCTAAAAACTCATTTTAATACTCTCAAATCACCAATTTACACCAAAACAAGGCAGTTTCAGTAAAACATCAATAAAACCCTCTAAACTTAATGAAAATTCACCAAACCACTTTCAAATGAAAGATGACTCTCTCCTCTTTCCAACCATACCAGGGTTGAGCCTGTACAGGTCGTACAATGGTCGTACTACACGTTTTAGCAAGAAATTTACACACATAAATTTCCAGAAAGCAGCCTTTTTTTCATTATAACTTCAAAAAAAATGATTCAACAACCATACCTCGACCATGAGAGGCTTATTTAACATCTAACCACCCTTACAAACATCCTCCAACTGGAATTTTAATTAGTTGGACATTGGAAACCAACTTTTTACCAATTAGACCCCTAATTGCCTAGTTTTACACTTTTAACAATTTG
>VDFB02214805.1:0-25532 GCA_007258455.2 Sequoia sempervirens | reverse complement strand
GCTTTTTCCGCTTTTTAGGGTTTTAGTTGTTATCTTGTTTCTAGATTTAGTAATAAAGCTTGCTTGCTGAGCAAGCCCTAGATTGTGAAAGCAAGGAGATTTTAGGGTTCCCTACTCCTCTGCTTCTCTATAAATAAGAGCCTTTGCTCATTTAGTTTCTTTAACCGTGCTAGTGAGAACAAAACTTTGAGCCTATTGTGCCTTCTATTTGTTGCTCAAGCATTGTTCATTTGTGTTGTGATAAGCAAATTGTTGAGCCTCTTTAGCCAACAAGGAGTTAGTAAGATTGCTGTTTTCTATTGTGTTAAGAATAAGTTTGCAAGCCTCCTTAGCTGCAATTTCTTATTCAAGGCATGTTAGAAGGGAGTTTTGTTTTAGAGATTTGAGTAATAAAATCATGAGCCTCTTTTGCCTTGGTCTAAAATCTCAGATTTCCGTTATCTATGTTATGCTTTCATGATCTTTATTTCAGCTTACAGTGAAGTGTGTAGGTGTTTGCTGAGAGAGAGATTGTTAAAGTATTTTTGTCAGAGAATCTACCTTGTTGATTTCTAACTTCTCTTGCTCTGCTATTACTTGAGAGGTTAGGAACGTCTTTAGTCTGCTAGTCAGAAGTTGAACTTCTTTAATGTAAAAATCTCAGTCATGGGCGCTTGTGTTTAAAAAAAACCTTGTGCTCTTAAGCTTCATCCAAAAGATAGGCAACTTAGTTTTAGTTTACTTTCTTCAAACACTATCACAAGAGGGAGCTTCCTCCTAATTTGAAGAGCAGTTTATCCAGGCATAGCTGTCTCACAACCGGGCATTCCGTAGGTGCGAATTTAAAATGCCAACACTTAGTATCTTTCTTCTTCCATTGAATCTTCTCTTCCTCATCAGTAGGTTCAGAAACTTTGCTCTCCTCGAACTCAGCCAATTCACTTTCTTCCAAGGTGAGCATAATTCTGAATCTCCAAGATGCGAAATTAGATGCTCCCTCAAGTCTGTCCTCGATCTTGAGACCGTTCACCATCTTGACGAAGAGATAGAAGTGAACAAAGATGAGAAGAAGAATAAAGAGTATCGCTGTAAGACTAAATCTGATCAAGATCTTCAAACCCGCTCTAATACCATGTTAGTTTTATGATCAGATTTAATGCACAGAAAATTAATTCAAAATCAGACACAATAACACAGCAGATACCCTGGGAAAACCCTCCTCTTGAGGGAGAAAAACCCAACAACAAATATAACTCTTATATATATGAGCAATGGCAACAAGTATCTTTACAATGAGGGCACACACAAGGCCAATAAACAGCACCAACAATGGCTGTAGCACACACTAATAGTCTGCCCTTCAATCTGCACTTGAATAGACTCACAATCTGCTCCTATATGAATTTGCACTACTCTTCTTGAAGAACTCGCACTTAATGGAGAAGGAGATCGAACTTTGCTTGATTCACAAATGAGAGAAAGTGACCTTCTATATATACATGTTGCTTAGAGGGGTCGCACCTTTTCAAGGACAAGGTCGGCCACCATAAAAATAATTACAAATAATAAAGAATAATTACAAAGGAGGTCGGCCATCTTAGAGATATGTTGCCATTAAATAATCACAAATAATTAAGGAAGTATGAAGCCCAAAGCTGCAATAACATCAACAATATGGAAGGCAGAATTTATAAAGTCTCCTATATACTAAATATCCCACAATCCATTAGGGGGAACAAGTTATTTTGCTACTAACAATACTCAGGTAACATTACCACAAACATTTTAGTAGTTACAAAGCGCTTGCAATTTTGAATTATAATTATAAAATTTAATGTCCCCATATTAGAGACATAAAAATGCACATAATTTCTTGTTCATGATTAGATCATTTTAGGTTTCACATCTTAGGAATAAGTCAATCCAAAAGGCATTATCATCTAAACTATAAATTGACATGGTCAATTATGACTTCTTCTCCTAATTGGAATAGAATTTCGCCTTGTCTCCTCTTTCCTAGCCTCATGGGACGGCAATTTACTGTGTTAAGGGGCGCGTGAACGCATCTCAAAGTGGACTCCCTCAAGGTGTTCCACCCATCTTGGGATCATCCATCAGTGGGCGATTTACCAGCTCTTCCCCTCCACAAACACACAATCCGTTTTGAGTGCTAGCAAGTAAGAGTTGAAGCCCGAATTCTATCCTTCAGGGTAGAGTCATAAAAGCTCAATAGGACACAATAATTGCTGCAAGCTTCATTATTGGACTCTTGTAATAAGGTTCCCTTTTACACCTATTCAGATTGTTTGTCAATCACTTATTTTGTATAGATGAACTCAATATATTGACATATAAATATCCATTTAATTTCTCTATGCATTCCTCTTAGTATATCTAATCGAAATCTCAATTCATCATAGATTAAAGTGTTATAAGCATTCGCTGCTATTTAACTTGATAAGGTATGGACTAGTTATTATACTGTGACCTGCTATCCATAGTAACTGGGATTGATTACATAACCATCCATGTTATTAGTTAGTTGAGGTTACTTACCTTTCAATACTTACCCTTACTAGGATTTAACCTGCTGAGGCTTCTCCTGATTCCTTAACCATCGATCCTTCTGTCCTTAATACTTAGAAGATATCATTAGTATGAATCAGATAAATAAGAATCTGTTTCCCCTTCTTATATTAAAGAATCATAATTGCTTATCAGATTCAATAATTGTTATTTGCACAACCGTTTATAAATATAATCTAAATCAGTATACATCATCACTTCTAATTGACTCAATTTATAAATACATATATATCTTAATCCTATATGAATACGTATATATGTATTCTACTTCAATTTAAGTAGTGCATATATACTCTTTCCTATATCATTATTCACATATATATATATATATATATAATTCATTATCAAATTTATCTATTATTCCCATATTTATATATATTAAGTATTCATATTAGTCTCACTAATTGGCACATCCTTTACTTTCCTATATCCTTATATAAATGTCCTCAACTGTCTTAAAGCATATTCTACTTACCAAACACTGAAACAGATGTCCCTTACCTTTGTATCCATCTGATAATGTAATCCGTCCTCCTTCCAAAACCTGCCTCTGTTTATTCCTTTATGTCAGATTGCTGACTGGTATTCTTCGTAATATATTCTTTATATTTATTTCTCTGACCTCCTTTATCAACCGGCAGGCAGGCATCTTCCTTCTATTCCTAAACACAACATTGGGCTGCTGCTGGGGCCCGCGTTTCAGACCTTGTCCCCCTTTTGAAAGGCAGTGAACTTAAACAATGAATATATCATAGGAAACCCACAATTGCTCTTTTGATGCCCTGCGTTGAATTCCAGCCAATATATCCCCCCCACTTATTTCTTAACCTTATCTTATACGCTGGAGAATGAATGAATGAATGTTTTTAATCACGTCCTAGAGGCCAAGCAGCTTATGGGACCCACAAATAGCAACCTATGTTTCTTTTTCTTTCTGCATCTTGGATCTTCTGCTGTGTATCTTGACCAGAAAATCTGCAAACCCTATTATCTTCTCTTCTTCAAACAGATCACCCAATTTGTTCCCTTTTAATGTCTCAATATAATTGATCCGAATGTCCTTGTAAGCCGAACATTCCCTGATGTAGTGCCATTCTGTCTCAACCAATTCTTGAGTGCAATATCTACACCTTCTGTCTGCCCACTCCTCTTTAGGTATCATCCACCTTCCAGTCTCACATCTAAGCTGGTGCTTAACTTGTTCTAATTGAAGCCATCTATCCACCTTCTCGTAGTTTAACATTCCCCGATGTAGTGCCATTCTATCTCAACCAATTCCTTGAGTGCAATATCTATACCCTCACCGCCTAATTCTCTTTAGGTATCATCCACCCTTCCTGGCCCCTCAAGCTTACATCTAAGCTGGTGCTTAACTTGTTCCCTTTTAATGTCTCAGTATAATTGATCCGAATGTCCTTGTAAGCCGAACATTCCCTGATGTAGTGCCATTCTGTCTCAACCACTCCTTGAGTGCAATATCTACACCTTTTGTCTGCCCACTCCTCTTTAGGTATCATCCACCTTCCGGTCTCACATCTAAGCTGGTGCGAACTTGTTCTAATCTGAGCTATCAACATTTTCGCTTTCCATTTTATTTCCATTCCGATGTAGGTCTTTTGTGTGTGGTCATGTGTAGGGTTAAAATGTTTGACATAGTATTCCTTCTTCCTCCCAAGTGGCCCTTTCCACATGCTTTCTTTGAACTTTCCTTGCACATACCTTTTTATTTCCCTATTGGCATTTGGACACTCACTTATGCTAATACCCCACTTGCTCATCCATTTGATATTCTGTTTCATCCACGTGCTCTTTCTTCTATCTAATTTTTCATTTGCTGCCATTTTGGCCAGCGATGAGTCTCCATGTTATCTAGTCTTCTTAGATAGCTTAGCAACCGAAACATAGCAGACGCTTCAACAAGGAAAGCCCCGGCCTCAGCTAGAACAATCTTGTAAGGGGCAATAGATTTAATCCTGAGACTCTGTGTGATTAAATTTTTTTGTAATCTCTCTATCTGTCTCCACTTTTTTGCTGAGGTGTTGCTACCCCAAACTTCACATCCATATAGTACCACTGGAACAACTAAAAGCCCAAAAAGAGTTTTCTTTGTCTTCCAATCCCATAACTCGGCCCTTCTGCATCTATTTTGCAATGAGTGTAAATCTTTCCATCCCCCTTGTATCCTCTTTGCTCTACACGTTTCCCAGCTGAGTTTGTTGTGGAAATCAAGGCCAAGATACTTATATTCATTGACCACCCGCAAGGGGCTGCCTTCAAAAACAAATTCCCTATGAACCTTCTTTCTCTTCAAGGTAAAGATCATGACCTTAGTTTTGGTAGTGTTCACTTGCATCTCCACCTGATGACAAAAGAGCTCTAGTACTTTTAAGTGTTCCTTCAAATCTTGTGTTATTTTTTCCATTAAGACAAGATCATCCACATATAAAAGCAACTTTATAACACAATTGGTCAAGTAGACCCCTCCCCCACCAAACTTATCGATCCACTCATCTAATTTGTCAATGTATATCCCAAATAATGTAGGGGATAAAGGGCATCCCTGCTTGACCCCGATATCGCTTCCAAAACGTTCTGAAAATCCTTGTTTGGTTCGAATTTTGGCCCAAACCTGTTCATACAGCCTATGGACAGCAGCTCTATAGTGTATTGGAATTTCCAATTCTTCCATCCTACTCCATAATTTGCTCCTAGGAACCGTATCAAAAGCTTTCCTAAAGTCAACAAAGCAGCAAAAAACCTCCTCTCCTTGTTTATCCCAGACTTTCTCGATCAAGTGTCTAAGAGTCATGCAATGATCAATAGTAGAATGTTTTGGCCTGAAGCCCGCTTGCCCTTTTGCGCGTTTTCCCTCCTTTTCCGCCCAAACACTGATCCGCTTTTCTATCATACTCCCAAAAAGTTTGCCAAAAAGAGGGTTGATCATTATAGTGCGGTAATTTGAAGGGTTGTTGATGTCACCACCTTTGAGCAGGGGGATGACAACACTAGTCATCCAATTTGCAGGAAACCCATATTGAAGGACCTCATTGAATATTTTTTTAATATGAGGCGTGAGAGCCTCCAATCCCCATTTTAAGTGTTCTGCCTGTAAACAATCTATGTCACGAGCTTTACCCATTGCCAACCTTTTTATTCCTTCTTTAATGTTCTCTGAAGAAAAAAGTTTAACCCTTGAGTCAATTATTGGAGGGCTGTCTTTATCTTGCCCCCTCTCATAAAGTTGCTTTGCATACTCTAACCATTCAAGGTCTGTAATATTGTTCTCTTTATTCGTGTCTTGTTGCTGCAATTCTCTCCAAAAGCCCCTTGGATTGTGCCTCCCAAGCAATATTAACTCCTTCCTTCTAGTTTGCATATACACTTCTTTTTTCAGTCTTACCAGCTTTACATATTCTTTGTTATTACCCCATTTTTTAGCCCTTTTCTTTGCTGCTTTACAATCCTCATCGTACCATGGGTTAGCTGGAAAGCTATTTTTATCACTTTTTTTAGGCCTAGACCTTTTGCAAGAATTGAGGGCCTTGAGAATAATAGAGGTCAACATGGTGCTGTCTATACTTTTTTTATTTGAGTTGAACATCCCATTGGTTCCCACCTCGTGCAATTGTTTTTCCAGCGTTGTTCGGAAGGTTTCTTGGTTTTCTTGTGTCAAAAGGATTGAACCTTGAGTAGCTTCTTTCTTTTCATTATACTGCGTCATCTCTTTCCGTTGAGTACCATTTTGTATGCTGATTTTCACCTGTATTGGATTGTGATCTGAATTCATTTCTATGGGACACTCCTTTACCTCTATGCCTATTAAACTTGTCACGAGTTTCTTTGAGCTTATAACATAGTCCACCACACTTTGGCCATTGTATGTGTGACATGTGATGTTCCCAGAACTAGGCCACATTTTTAAACCATTGCATATAATTAAATCATACAAGCTGCACATTCCTAATAATTCTGCCCCATACAGTGTGATATCTCCTTTTCCATCTTGAGATAATCCTTCCCACTTTTGATTCCCTTCCTCTTCTAGCCATAAAGGGTTGTCCCCTCTTCCCATCTCAATATCAAGGCAAAGAGACTGGTTATTTGCAGTTCTAGCATTAAAATCTCCAATTAGAATGATTTCCCCTTTGTGGTTATATGTTGTTATGTCCTTTTTCAAGGCTGCATATGGGTCTTCTTTGTCTAATTTCTTCTTCTTGTAGAATTTTGAACCATGGGGAGCGAAGTAACATGCTGCAAGATAAATTATGTTCTCCTTTAACTTTATTTTTATCCATATGTACTACTTATTTGTATCTTCCTTTTCAACTTGTATGATTTTTCCCCAAGAATCTCTTACTAAAATTGTTACCCCTATATCCCTTGCCGCTTTCGGTTAACTCATTCCAAACTGACATCTTTGTGTAACCTTCAAAGTTTGGAACCTTGCAGCTCTCATGTTCATGTGTTTCAAGGAGGGCAATTATGTCCATCCCCTCAGCTATGGGCCCTAAACCAGGCCCCCTCCTCCAAGGATAGCCCCTACAATTCCAGCTTACCAGTGAGAGGTGTGCCTGGGGGGCCCCGCCTTCCTATTTATCATGTGTATTTTTGTTGCTGAATTGAGCTTTCCCTCTATACATCCAAGATTCATTACCTACATTTCTTGCTGCTACCACTTTTGCCCATTCTCTTCTTCTCTCTTCTAATTGTAGTGGGGTTAGATCTTCATCTATGTAGAATCGTGTTCCCTTGAGAAGCCTTTTGTTCTTCATAATTTTGTTCTTGTCCTCTGCATTTTTTAGTGTTACCCTTACATTTCTATTCCTGCCATCTTGTGCCACTTTACCAATTATGATCGCTTGCTCAATATGCCCCACCCACTCCACCTTATCCGCTAAAAAGTCTTTATTATGTCTCACCCACTCCACCTTCTCCGAGAAGACATGCAGCTTCAGAAGGTTCGTGCCTTTTGTATTGAAAGGACGCGATTCTTTATGAGGATCGCCGCATTCCAAACAGCGATTACTTTTGCTAACTCATAATTTATTTATGTTTATTTTTTATGTTGGCTATTGATTATTGTATATCTTATATTTGTTTTATTTTATATTCAGATTATTTGTTACTTGTTATTTTATTTCACATTTAACTGATGTAGTAATGTAGCAATATATTAATATTATTATTTATTTATATATATAGATATTGTTGAATATATATAAATGTAATATGCAATATACATTATATATATTCGAATGCCAAAAAATAAGATATATGTTATATATATATATATAATAAATGTAATATGTATTTATTTATCTGTATATAATCAAATATAATAATAATAGTAATATCATCTTTATCAATAATAATCTCCTTTTATCGGGTAAGGACGTATGAGTATTGATCAGTTATTATTATTTATTGTATATCAACATTTATAATTCATAATATCATAAATTGCGAAAATTAGGGGACATGACAAAATTTAATGTGGACCCAATAACACCACAATTATGCAGTTGCTAGAAAGGTAAATAGAGAGGCCAAATGGTTTCCACCCGATTGATTCTATGGATACTCAACATAGATAGGACCTCAAAAGGAAATCTTAAGATTGCTAGAGATTATGGAAGTCTATAGTGTTGTTATGTGGAGGTATAATGCTCCAAGCGTTTGCCCAAGACATTAATGACAAAAACAGGACAAACATTTTTTTTGCGATACAAATGCAATGCATTGCACTTTTGCACACACAAGGTGTCATGACACGACACAACAATACACCTAATGCACTTAGCATGATGATGCAATGAAAGATTTAATCAAACACAAATCAAGTCACTATGATGAACTCAACAAAACAAAAGCAATCCTACAAGTGCTTGAACATCAAAGTCCAACCTACATTTTTGCAACATGCCAAATGCAAACGAGACACAAAACCTTAAAGGTCTGAAATTTGGACTTTGAAATTCAACTTGCATTTTGCACTTGCAAAATGCAATTGACACTCTAAACTACAAGGGCTGGAGATTTTTACTTTGGAGTTTGAATTACATTTTGCAACTTGCAAAATGCAATCAAAATTCAAAACTTTGTACTCCAAAGGTTTGGACTTCAATTGCATTATGGAAGTCCATAGTGTTTCTATGTGGAGGTGCAATGCACCAAGCATTTTCCCATAACATTAATGGACAAAAACAAAACAAACAAAAAAAAATCATGATACAAATGCATCGCTAAACATGTTGCATACACTTCTATGCACAAGGTGTCGTGACACGACACAACATTGCACCTAGCATGCACTCAACATGACAACGCAATGAAAGACTTAATCAAACTTGATTCAAGTCACTATGACAACCTCAAGAAAATAGGAGCAATCGTAAAATTGCTTAAACTTTGGAGTGCAACCTATGTTTTTGCAACATGCAAAATACAAACGAGACACCAAGCCATAAAGGCCTGAAATTTAGACTTTGGAATTTGACTTGCATTTTGCAAGTGCGAACTACAACGGAAACCCCGAACTCCAAGGGCCGAAAATTCAAACTTCAAAGTTCAAATTATATTTTGCAAGTTGCAAAATGCACTCAAAACTCTAAACTTCAAGGGTTGAAACCTCAATTGCAGCTAAACTTCTAATTCCAAATTTCACTTTTTCAGGGTTTGGTGCTTCACTTGCATTTTGTGTGTTGCAAAACAAAGGTTGGATTCCAAGTCTAGGATTGCTCATGTTTTCTTGAGATTATCCCAATGAATTGACCCATGTCCAGTTAAGTCTCCCACCTGTGTCACCATATTGAGTGCATTGGTGTGTGTGCCAAGTATGTCATTGTGTCATTTCACGGCATCTTATGCATGTAGAAGTACAATGCAACATGTTTAGTGCTGCATTTATATCACAAAAATTGTGTTCATCTTATTTTTGTCGATTAATGTCTTGGGGGAAAGCTTCGGGCATTACAAGAGGGACTTATTGTGCAGTCCAATAATGTGGCATTATTTTAATGGAATCTAACTAAAAGATTCTTGCTGCCAATACCTACAAGAAATAAGAAATGTGAACACCAACAATTGGAAGACTCGGAAATTTAGTTACTTAAATATAAGAACTTCCAATTTGTCTTAGAGACCTAGAGAAAACATCTATTGAGGATTGTAGAGCTTAGGTTGAAGCTATGGTACAAACTAAAAAGTATTGGTTGGAAGAAAGGCATGAACTGAGAAGATAATGGATAAGGTAAGCCATGTGAATGTAATGATGAGGGGAGGCCAACATGGGAAGGCGAAAAGCTTTTTTCTTTCTATAGCTGAGCTATAACTAAGGTCTCCTTTGTTGGATTTTTAGTTTAGGGTGGGGATCTCATCTTATTTCTTTCCCACAAATTTCATTTTGTTTGTTTTTAATAACTTTTTAATTCACAAATACAAATCAAAGTAGGAAAAGCCAAAAAAGGGATGTAAATCCACCATAGTCTTTATCCTCTAAAAGAGATGTTAAGATTACGAGTGGCATATGCCTTCAACTTTTAATTCTTAATTGTTGTTCTTCTATCTATAATTACTTTCTACTCCATTTCACTAAGTTGATTTTTGAGAATATTCTTTTGTATGATGAGGAGAGGAATTCTGAGATGCATTTAGTGTGACCCCTGTCTATTTTAAGGAGATGGCAAAGTGGAATGCATGTAAATCCCCATAAAGGAACACAAGAGTATCTTTTAGCATATTAGGTGAGAGAAAAAATAAAATCCAACAAAGAATGGTTGAAAGAGTTGAAACAACTGAGTTATGTGGTAAACAGTCTGCTACAGCAGCCAGTGACTTGTATACCAGCAAGATGGAGCAGATCCACATGGATCAAAATGGCATCCCAATGAGAATAAACAATGTTCTTTTTCCAAGGCAGTCATTATCAACAAAATCACCAAACATATATATAGTTGTGGGGAACAAATGTTATTTGGAAGGCATAACTAACACCTATAATATATTAACAATGGATGCTTAGAAGGGTCTAAAGCATTGCTTGATGGGTGAGAAATCTTGAAATTTTGAGAGGTATTAGGACTAGACTTCATGAGGCCAAAAATTCCATCATTGAAAGAGTCAAGCATGAGATCTTAGACGTAGGTCTTTTCCTACAATCATCCATAATTGAGTTACATAGGCTAAGGTAAACAGATTTCTTCTAATATCACCCTTGTAATGCCCACTACTTGAAAGGCTATGAATAGGCCTTTGAATGCGGATCGTGAGAAAAATTGAAAATAGATTGTGTATCTAATGAAATAGTTTGGTGATAACAACTTTGAGTGAAAACCCATTCAAGTAGGGAAAACCCTCTTACCAAGTACACAAAGGTGAAGGAATTGGGCTTTAACAGACCGCTTTTTCTCATTTGTGATTGGAGATCTCACCAAGTTAGGTGACCACATCTATTCTTGGTTCGGAAAATGCAGTAGTAGCACACACTAGCCATGTCTATCCATGGTGACAACTAAAGAAGCCTACCAAGTGATTCAATATTCAAACTCAAACGTACTAAAAAATGGGTGCAAGTGTTTGAACCCTAATTATTGCTAGCTCAAAACCTAAGATCTTTCACTATGGTAATCGCAAAAACTAAGATGTTGGAGGAATACAATGCTTTTTTCATTAGAACCTTGACAAAAGCTCATGAAAAAATGAAACTCGTATAAAGCTCAAATGGGATGTCATGGCTAGGAATACAAATCTAGGCACTAGAAGCTTTCTGATGAGTGTGGAGAGGCATGGGAACAAACCGATTGATTTGTTGCCACCATGGGAGGACTTTTAAAGGTTGTCTACTTGTGGTGCATCGAACCATTGTCAAATCTTTTAAGACCCTTAGGTGGTTAGCTGATGATGTCCCCCATACATTGAACAAAGAGAATTTTAAAAAAAGGCTAGTTTATTGCGTGCTAACAGTTAGCCAAACAACTGCTAATGAATAATGATGATAATAATTGAAGAGATATGTTGGCCCCTTGCAGTAATTGAAGCCTGAAGATACTCTAAGAGAGATTTTTGAAAAGCAGTTCAGGAATTTAATTGTTTGTTGATCTTGGACATCATGCTGGTTGGAGTGCAGTTTAGGAGAAATTTTCCTTTTATTTTTTGCCTACGGTAGTGGAGGTGCCATTTTAGAATTTTCTTTTAAATTATTGTATTGTTAACAACAATATAGCTGTTAGGACTAACTGCAATTTGCAGAATTACAAAATACTTATACAGTACTTAACTTATGAAAAGACAGTAATTATTCTTACCATGACATAATTTTTTTAATAATAGAAGCAAAACCAAAGAAAAAACACAAAGTTAAGAGTAGCCCAGCCCTACGTCATGCTGGTTTAAACTAGCAGCACAGTTTTTTTGTGAAAGTGTTCTTTTTCTCAAAAGAAAAACACCCCAAATTGAAAAACCCACAAGTTATTAATAACTCACAAGCTATTGAATAACCTGCAACTTTTTCCCAGGTTATTGAAAAAAACCATCCACCGTTGCCTATTTAGCCTGTAATTTTCATTAACCATAGTTTTATCAGTTTTTCACTTTCAGTCCAGAATCAAACTATTTCAGAATTCAGATGAACAAAGGAATCTGCCAATCGAAGTTTTCAAAGGATGGTCGTCATTAGCAAATCAGGGCACGCCTCAGTCATTCTTTTTCTCTTTCTTTTTTTATGTTAAATAATAAATTAGGGTAGTATTTAACAAATTCTATTTTTATGTCTTATGACATATTTTTGTTTCTCTTTCTATGATATTTGGCATGACTAATAATATAAAAAACAATCTATATTTTTAATATATTTCATCTTTTTAAATTTGCCATAGTTTTACATGTCTTTGCCATTTTAAACCAAAATAAATTATAATCAAATTCCATTTACACTTTCAGTCTCCCGTAACACTAACGTGTAAATGGAATGTCACTACAATTTTAATATTCTTAATATTGTTCAATCCTATTTTCTCCATGGACTATCTAGGAGTTTCATTGACATGCTTGGGCACTTTACCACACTAAGGAACAAGACCCTCTGCAATTGAGGGTATTGATTCTTCTTTCTAACATATCCTCTCAAGCCATACTTCTTTGCTTGGAGCTCCTAATCAGAATCTAATACCATGTTATTTTTTATGGACAATCTAAGAATTGAACCTAGCAACCCCGTTAGTATGTAGAGGCACTCTGCCACTGGGCTACCAACCTCTTGGTGGTTCAGGGTATAGATTGTTCTTTCAAATATCACACCTCAAGGCATATTTATTTACTTGAAGCTCCTATTGTTGTTCTGATGCTATATTATTTTCCAAGGACCAACTAAAACTGAACCTAGGTTATCACGTTAGCATGTTAGGGTACTCAAGGGCTGAAATACCATCTTCTTTGGGATCGGGAGTTCAGAGTGCTCTTTCCCATAGAGAAAATATATGCCAATTTTTACTCTCTAAAAATAATAAAGAATTGAATAGTAACTTAATTTCATTATTTGTAACCTTCACAGAATAGCATCAATGCCATAATTATAGTGCAACTAGTTCAAATCAAGCCATAAGAAAAATTCAGCATGGTATGATTTGTTACCTGTATCGATTGAAGTCAGCAGTTATGGCTGCTATTGCTGCTTCTTTAAATTCAGTTGGAGTTGGAAAGTCCGGGAAACCTACAAAACAACAATATTATAATTTAAATTTCAGATAATAGTTTTAATTCAAAAACTCAAACACGAAGATGCTATTTAGTATTTACAATAAAATTGTGGCCAGCAACCATTGACAGTTTAAGGCCAAAGTTATAGGCTAAGAGAAACATACTCTAGTTATAATAAAATTGAAAGCGGCATATGTAGTTTCAGTGTTGTAAGGTTTCCAGAGTCCATAACAAAAGTGAAAACGTTTCTGGAAAGACCTACAAACAAAGAAAGTCTGAGATCTAGCTCTGTAATCTAACAAAAGTTCACACATGATGATCCAAAACCTAGATGGTTTCAAAATCTCCACAGCTAAGATGGACGTCCAATTTGATATCTGAGATCCATTAGCAGGCCGCAAGAGGATTCTTTCCCAATTACCTCAAATACTAATTAAATTTTCAAGCTCATGAGTAAAACTACCCTTGTCAATTGCATTAAAACATTGCTGGAAAGAAGTAATAAATACCTTCGGCGAGGCTAATGGCATTGCAACGCTGGGCAAGATGAGATAACTCCTGAATAGGCGAGGATTTTAACGTTAATGATCGCTTTGATAAATTCCTCTCCATTTTTCTCCTGCTTTTGGTTGTTATCTTCTGCTCTCTTCCACATACATTCTTCTGTAAATCTGCCCGTTGTATTTGGTTTTATCCCAATTTGAATATCTTAACCACTCTTCAAGTGCAAATGCACAAATAATAATTTGAAAAGCGGGAGGTTTTTGAAACAACATCATTTCATTTGAATTCTTTTTAAATTCATTAAACTAAAAGCCCTTGAAAATCATTTAGTACTAAATAAAAATAATAATAAACATAAATTTCAAGAAGATTCAATAACTCCAAGGGTAACTTTGTACAAGTAAACCAAAAAAAAATCACATGGGTGTGTTTATGTTAGGGTGTTAAAGTTATTTTTTTATTTTTCAAGTTTATATTTTTGGTGTAAATATGTGTAATTTTATGATTTGTTAAAATATTTATAGATTGTAAATAATGTATATCTTTAATAAAATAAAAATAATTTTCAAATCATTGAGGTGAATTGGATTCTTCATTAATTTAGAATGTAAAGATGAATTTTGATGGTGTATCTAGAATTAATATGGTTCTTATTAATTTTAGGATTATTTTTCTTTTGACAAGTGGCAATTTTATTAAGAGTACTTCATTATATATTGGTAGTCAATTGAACAATGAAGCAAAAGCTTTGGCAATCTTGAAAGGAATTGATTTGGTGGTTGTTTTTAGATTCAAACATCTAGAGGTTGAAGGTTACTCCTTAGTGATTATAAATGGTTTGAAGAAAAATGTTTTATGTGATTAAAAATTAAAAAATTATTGTTGAGGAAATTCTTCTTTTAAAAGGCCATTTTGAAAAAATTAAGCTTAGTCATTGCTTGAGGGAAGCCAATGTGATGACAAATTGGAATTTATGCATGTGGTTAGCGAGGGACTCATCCTTTGGTGGGGAAATTAGCATTCTAAATTTTAGAATCCCTCACAATTATTTGGGAGTGATTGCACGTCTAAATATGGTGCAAATTCTTAGAAAATTCAAGCAATGTTTAAGAGTGCTTTTGGATTCAATTGTGTATATTTTTTGCATCTAGAGTTTAAAGGTGACTCCTTGGTGATTATAAATCTAGGCAATATTAAATATTTTTATGAAGTTCTTGCATAACCTTTTATGAATGAAACTACTCTAAACAGGTTACTGAATCCATAGTGTTAAAGAATAGCAAGGATATTCCCATAAGATAAAAACCAAATTTATCTTGGGATACTCTTTTTCAAATAACCCAACAAAAAGACACCACACTAGTTGTTATAGTATTAATGCAAACATGGTTAGAATATAGTGAGACTTTTATCTACATAAATATTATTGGGTGGTAAGCAATTCATTGCACTCCTCGATGTAATCACTCTAACAATAAATATGGATGCATAACAACAAAAGCATGTAACCAAGCATCCCACACCATGCCTTCCTTTGGATCCCATCACAAAATGTAACTTTCTCAATAGAGATGATCCTCTAACATATTCCTATACCAAGTTATCAATGTGATTGCTTAAATATAGACCAGTCTTGCATAAAAACACTAAGTGGTGTTAAATAAAAGCATAGGCCCACAAAACCATGTGGTTTTGAACTCATTTTATTATGATCCCTCTAATAATAATGAATTTCCTAGTGTGACTCCCACATTAAATAAATATATAGTTCCAAATAACATTGCAAGTGTCCCCAAGATTGTGTAATCCTAGTATAGAATCCACAATCTAAGATGTGCCACATTTAAATAATTACAATATATACTTTTTACAACACACCTTTCCCAACAATCTCCTAATTATTGTATACGTTACATAAATAATCAAAACAAACACAAACAACTAAGGACAATCCCACCCATAACAAACATGTACAAAGAATCTTCTTCATGTTCTTCTCCATAGAAAGAGAAAAATTCCCATCATCAATAAAATATTCAGTAATCTAAACATTCATTTGTCTAATCCAATATATATATATATATATATATATATAACAACCATCTCATGTCAAAATACTCCAATTGCAATATTATTTAACATTGACAAGATCAACATGACAAAATGCTCCACATCCCCAATACCAAAAAACTATCTATCTCCAATCAACAAATCACAACCAAATATATTTTTGCACAAATCTATTACACAACATAGTCCATCTCCCCAAAACCCTGAAGATAAAATATATGAGACATATATTTTATAAAAAACACCTGCAAAGCTAGTTTAAAAGACTCCAAATTTTATTTATAACCACATTAATGTGTAGGCCTTATATAAATATGGATAGAGGTCAAAAAAATAAAAGGAAAACTATTTATGTATGGAAAATTTATGCCCTTTGACTATTAGACCTCCAACTCAAGTAATCCACTACAAAATAGAGTTAATATAATTCTTCTAGTTGATCTAAAAAAATTATGAATTGTATCCCTCATAATCTATGTATCTAAGATAAACTTAGTTGACTCCAAATCCTTCATATCAAATTATAATTAAATATTAGATTTAGGAGCTCCAAGCATTTTTTTATTATTGTTGATCAAAAACTTGTCATCAACATATAAAATAATAATAATATGGTCACCTATTTTCTTAAAGTGAGTATGGTGATCTAACTTAGCTCTAATAATTCTTAATTTTAAAACATATGAATTAAAATTTTAATATCACATTCGAGGGGATTGTTTCATACAATAAAGATATTTCTTAGACCTATAAATTGTGTCCTCCTTACCCTTCACTACAAAGTGATCTAATTGTGACATAAATCTTCTCTAAATTCTCAACCAAAAAATTTGTCTTAACATTCATATGTTTGAATCTTGATATCAACTAAAATAGTAAAAATTAACAAAACCCAATAAATGTAAGCTTCATCTAATGCTCCCATATTCCTTTCCTTGAGATGTTTAAATATTCATCATTATTTGTTGAGATGCTAGATGATTGTATTTTAATGCTTATATAATGTATGTGATATTATGCCTCGTTGGGTGTGTATGCATTGCTTCATCTATTACATATTGAGAAAGTATGTTTGATGTGTGCTTTGAGAATGCAATTATAGGCTATTTCTCCACCTGAATTGGTCGGTCTAAATTATTCCCCAACGATGGTTATGTCAAAGATATCATATTGTGCCTTGTATATAATGTATTCTCTATTGTGCTTGAGTTGAGTGCTAGGTATGTCATGTGTGACCCTACATAAACCCAAATCCAAATCAGATGCGATTCTAAAGTTCCTTCATGTTGTGGGTTTAACTCATAATTGCATATTTTAATTTAATAATGTATTTCATGTTTGGTATTTTAATGAATTGATTGTTGCATTTTGGTTTCATTAAATGTTTTTGTGAGTTTAGAAAAGGGAAATAACATTAAGATAATTGCTCGAAGAAATTGTATTTAAATTGATTGCAATTAGTATTTAAATTGAAATTATTTTTATTAGTATATGAAAGTATTGAATAAATTTATTTTATTTTATTTTTAAAATTTCATTAGAAAATTACTTGATCATTTTAAATTATTACGAAATGTTTTGGGGAAAAGGGGGAATTAAATTGTAAAATTAAAAGAAAAGTGAAAAAGTGAAAAATAAAAAATAGACATAAAGAAAGAGAAACAAACTTTTTATTTCATGGTTTGCAATTTTTGGGAAAATGACTCTCAAACCCTCTCCATTTGAAATTTGAAAATGGTGGATTGGCAATGTTTTGGATTGGATGGGCTTGGAGATTGCATGGGATTAGAATCTTCAAGGTGCTTGCATTGTGTGTGTGGCTCTATTTCATCAAAATGGTGAGAAATTCAAAAGAAAACCAAAATTTGTTTTGTATGAAATTGAGGCATTTCTCTTCCATTATTTTGTCTCTTGATTGAATTTGAATTTCGAATTCTTTAATTTCCATTAAGGTAGCATATGGCTCCCCTTTCTAAGTTAAATTTCAAGAAAAAAGTAGATTTAATTTTTCTATTGTTTTTTTTTAAATACTCAATTTGTGCCCTTCCTATGGCAAAAAAAAATTAAAAAAAAAATCATCCAAATGTGATTTTATTTCATGGAATTGCTTTTGTTCATTCTAATATCAAAAGGGTATATACTTTATTTTTTGAAATTTTATAGTAACAAAAAAAAATGAGCTCTTATTAGTGGAGTTTGAAAGTAATTTTTTGGTTTTTGGAATAAAGATAAATTTGAAATTTTGATTTCTAAAAGTGAATTTAGATGAATTAGAACATTGGATTTTGTGTCCCCTTAATTATTTTTCATTGTTATTGCATTGAAATCATGTTCATTATTTTATACATTTTTGTTAAAGTCAAGATTTCATCAATGAAGTTTTGAAGAATTTTATGGTTTTGTGATCAAATTGGAAAATTTGAATGTTTGGATTGAATTTAAATGAATTATGATGTAGTATTTTATGTCTTCAATTACATTAAATTTATTTTCAAATTTTATGCATGTGTTTGTGCATCATTTCACTTGACATGGTCAAGTTGGAGCATGAAGAGCCTATAATTAAGGCCTAAGGTTAGGGATGAGTGGATCTACACATTCTCTCCATTTTGAACATGAATTCATGGCTAAAAAGGTTGTAGAGCTGTAATTAAAATAGAAATTGAGAATTTTGCATAATTTGTTAAGCTACTAAGATTTTGTTAACGATATAGCTTGAGTGTAACTTGCATAGGTTCAATATGACCAACCAAGGGCATGGCACACCCGGTGATGAGCCATCAATTTTTTATTTTAATTAGGGTTATTCCTTAATTTTTTTGATACTTTCATGATAGTTTACAAAAAATTTCAAACATTGTATGATTAATTGCAAAGTATTATCTAAGTGATCATTGATATACCAATAGATATTTGTATATGTGTGTGATTGCTATTGAAATATGATGAATCATGTTGATTGTGATGAATAAGTGCCTTGTGTAGAAGTTAATCTTATATGCAACAAGGAGGAAGCAATAGACCAAAATAAATGACATGCAACCACATGAGTTGGTGACCCGCAACCAAAAGACCATGAACTTGCAACAAAGGGATGGCACCTGAAGCCGAGTCACCACATATCATTATACATTTAAGACTTTCTAAGAGACATGGGGGACTTTGATATAAGTTCACAAACTCTTTTGTTTGTTTCCAACACCTCTACCATTTGTCATGCATGCTTGAGAAAGTAGATTCTTTATCTTTGAACAATGTTAGGACTTTACTTCTAAATATTTTTTTTGTGTCTTTATTATAATAGTCATCTTCCTACTTTGAAGGAATGAGTTGACAAGTAGTGTTTAGAGTCCTAATCATTTAGAATTAAGTTTATTATATATTTTAGGACTCTGAAATGGAAGTAATTGTAATCTTTCTTTCAACAATTATATTTTCCCTTTTGAATGCCAGGTACAAAACCTTTTTATTTGAATCCTTGAATCAAGTGTGCATGCAGAAATTGAATAAATGATTATCTTGTGAGTTAAAGAATGTTGATACCCAAGCAAGGGCCCACTTGAGGTATGATGTTACTTTGTTGTTAAATTAGTGATTAGTTTATTTTATTTTTTGTATTAGATTGCTAATGGGTAAATCTTATCACCCATAACTATGTTGATGTTCACTTGCAATGTCAAAAGTATTCTTCCAGCAATCTCCTTATTTGTAATAAATTAAATAATTGCCTCAAGCTATTTAATTTATGAAGACTCAAGAGGCACAATTTTTATAGAGACATTTCTATTTGTTAAGCAAACAATTATTAATGAAGAGGCACGATTTTTCCTAACAAGGACAACCTTGTTCAAGAGGCGCAAATTTCAAGAGAGACGTTTTCTTGTTGTTGGTCGACATGGTGCTAGGAAAAGTGACGTCCTCTCCTCTTTGTATTTATATTCGATGTCATTCTCATTGTAGATCATCAAGATTCAAGTTTAGTTCGATATTATACATTGAAGTCTAAGTGCGAGTTATCTATAAGTGTTCAAAGTGAATTGTATAGGAGAGCATTTTGTTTGAGGCTGAGTTTTATCAGCATTTTAGTTCTGTGTTGCATCACTCTTTGGTGCATATTTTTGGGCCTGCATATCGGCCTCTTGTAAGGAGATCATTTTGTGACAATTCAATATATAAGTGATATATTGTTGCTGGGTTTTTCTCCCTCAAGAGGAGGGTTTTCCTAGGGTATCTGTTGTGTCTTTGCATCTAATTTGAATTATTTTTTTGTGTATTAATCTGATCATTAAATTTAACAAACTATAGTTAAATAGTAATTGTTAATCCACAAAAAAATAGTCACTTATTGCATTCAACCAATAAAAATAGTATGTTATTTAATAAATATGCACTTTGTAATATTTTTTAAATTATAGGTTTCCTTTCAATGTAGGAAAATTTCTTACTATACTAAAATTTTGTAGGAACAACTAGAATTTTTTGACTTGTACATACAATACTAGCATTGAATCTCAAAAACACATCCTTGGTTGACATCTAAATGTAAGCTCCTATTGCCAATGATTTCTCAACAAAGGATGATCCAATTCATTGGGTAGATGTGTATGACTTAGTTGATCCATATCATTGGGTAATAAGGCAAGAATACACCTAGTTGGGTGGTGGATGCCACTTGAGTATTCCCTTCACCTTGCAATAGGCATACATACTCACATCCACAAACCATCTCTTCATTCTTTGTAATGGCAAGTGCTCCTTACAGGTCTCACTAGTTCCCTCATCCTTGTTATCATTGGGTGTTATATCTAATATCTACTTATCCTTATCCATATTTTATTTTGGTTGAGTAAATTTTATATGTTTTTCTTACTTATTTTGTGTGTAGTTGTCATTGGAATTTGTGTAAGTCATACTCATATTTTTGGTGTGAGTGTGATTGTGGCCCTTGCAATAATCTCCTACCATGGTGGGGTGGACCTAAGGGTACTGCATGGTAGGGTGGCATGGAACCATTATTGGGGATTAGAAGATCCGTTAGAGAGGTCCAAAACTAAGTTCAAGTTTAGAAAAAATATTCAATTTTAATTATTGTATTGCTATCTTTATTTTTGGAAAAATGAATATAGTGTAGTACAATTGAGTCCTCTTTTTAAATTATAATAAATCATTGGAACCTCTTAAGTGGAAGGATTGTAAATTGACTACCTATTTGGTATAGGTGCTATGTTTTTTACCATGTATCAATATTAGTGTTAAGCACACATTTCATTCATCCTTTTTGTAATGTGGGTTAAAATGAACTATTGGAATAAACAAGGTGAAACTACTACAATGAAACTTAAACAAAGTGTTTTCAAATATTAAAGTAAATAACTTATTCAATATTGACTAATATGATAGTTATGTGATTGAACATTCAACCAAATAAAGAAGAGCAATAAACACAAGTCACACAAGATTTATGTGCAAAAACCCTTGCAAGAAAAAAAAATCCAAACCTAAAGAGATTTGATGCTTGCTTTTAATCTTTGAAATGAGTACCATAAATACATATTTATCTAATTTTTGGCAACACTTTGTTGCTTCTTCAACCTAAAAAATAACTTATCTTCTACTAACACAAGTCTCAAATTTATATAAGAGTTGGAGTGAGAATAACACTATGGTATCTCAAAACAAGAGGTAAAACCATATGCAAAATCCATATGCCCCACCTCTTGGAAATCTTATAAACTTAGTAAGAAATAATATATTATCACATGGCTTCACAAGGTAGCTCATAGCTGATAATAAATTGGTAATAAGAGTGCTCAACAACTCTTAATTGATGGAATGCACAATGTGCAAACCTTGGCATCCCACTCAAGACAACATGCAAAATATATGTACCAACGTGCAAATCCAAGCAGCCCCATCTCCAAAATAGATGCCTAGAAGGAATATATTGTCATTATGTTTTTTAACCACCACCAAAGACTGGATCCACATCTATGAATGCAATTACAATTTGTCATAGCTAAATAAATATTAAATATGTTTATGTATAAGAGTGAATTTGCACCCCATGTGCAAATCCCCTTTTTGCCTTTATCCACCTTAGAAAACCAAGTTTGGAGCCTTAATTCCACCTAAGCCTATTGCTTTCATCCCACTTGGCACCTGTTTTGAGTGTTGGTGGAGGCGTTTCTATCAAGGATGCCTGTGTGGTGTACAAACGTCCACGCAACACGCTTACATCCCTGGCAGATTCCTATGGTTGAACCTGCAGAGGCATTACTCTTCTCATTGGAGGTGAAGTTGTAATAGACCCCTTCGGCCGACCAACCTGAATATGGTCATTTTTCTTCATTCCTCCTTCAAATTCATCCCTTCAACATGTATTCTAACTTCTTCACTTCATACACAAGCTTCTTGACAATCTCAAGCACTCTTTCTATCACTCCACAAGCTCACTTTCATTCACTCCAAGCATTCAAGCATTCCATTGCAGCCAAAGCAACACTCCATCACTTTGATAGAGAAAGTTTGGGACCACACCATTGCAGGAAAGGCTCAAGTACTCTCATTTTCTCCCCCAAGTATCCTTGAGTACTCTTGGTGGAGGTGGTAAGCTTCCCTCTCCTCTCCTCTATCACTTGGTTGAGTAGCATAACACTATTTTGTAGTGCTTCTTGCTCTTTACTACATTATTTCCTTTATCTCGTTTCCTTGGTTGTCCGTGGAGGTGGAAACACCTAAACGGGGGTCTAATTGAGGCAGACCCCTATACAACCACCCAACATTCTCCTCTCTTTCTGTGTGTAGGAGCACATGCTTCACGAAGGATTAGCTAGCAAACAAATTCCTTGGTGAGATTCCCCTTATTCTCTTCACTCTTTTGTATTTGCTTTATAATATTAGAGAGTATTTCATTTGCTTAATCACATTATTTTGTCCCTTTAGTTAATCAGCTAGGCCATTAGCTAGTTTTATTGGTTTGACCTCATCTTCACTGTTGTCTGGTCGTATGAATGCCAACACACTTTTGAGATGTCAGCACATCGTGCTGACATCTAGAGAACATGCTTTTTTCCTTAGATAGAGAGCTTCCTGAGGCATAGTGTTAGACCTAAAAATTGGCTCGCCTAGCCCCTTCCTGTGTTTTGGGTCTGCAGAGTAACTGAGAGGCCTCATAGTCCTCGTTACTCTTGCCTTGTATTTCCTTACATTAAACTTGGTTGAGGTAAGTTAGGGCAGCTTCTCACGTCTTGACCCTCCATGACCTGGGGTCTTGTACGCAGTGGTCCCCCTCTCTTACATTTTGGTGAACTGATGTGAACCATTTTGGTTCCGTTTTTTCATCCTAACAGTTCCTTTCCCCATACTCTAGGAGTGTTGTAGGTGAGGGTGTTGTGAGGCTATCACCTTACAACCCAACCTATAACCCCTAGTTGGCATAGTTGGAAGGTTCCAAAGGTATATTGCATGGCGAAACCTTAATTGGGTCACCATCTTATTCATTAACCTTTAGGGACTCTATGAAAGCGTTTTCTAGTGTGTGTAATGGATTCCTTCTTGCACCAACCCATCCCCTCTGTGCAACTTGTGGAAAGTGGTACTGGTATAACTTTCACTTCACAGGACCTACTGATGGGCTTTAACAAGGAACTATCTCCTCTTTACATTCCTGCACTAATCAATGGAAAGATCGTAGTTGGTGTTCTCATTGATACGACATCACAAGTGAACATAATAACAAAAGATATTATACTAATGTACTTCTTACACAAGGATGGGTACAATTCTCTTGTGAGTACCATCCGAACACATGACGGGATTTCTATACCCCCTTTGGGTAGTATTATCTTGTCAGTCTTAGTTGGACCTAAGTTCGTGAAACTCTTGTTTGGTATCATCCCTAGGTCTGAACTCTTTAGGGTGAAATTGGGTATCCCTTGGTTAGTGGCGATGAATGCAGTACCCTCTGTCATGCATAAATGTTTGAAATTTGTCCATAGGGGCTCTCTGCATGTAATCCATGACACCGGTTATAGATCATCGGTTGCACGTGGTAGCTACTTCTTGGACCACTCTTGGCCTGCGCCCGTTGGTCCTCTTCCACCTAGAACAAACCTTCTGCATCAAACATATCAAACTATAAGAAAGGGTGTCTAAGGCCGAAAGTGAGATGCCCTTCCTCACCTTATGTTGTTTCACATAGAGCTTGCTTAAAAGCTGACAGCGATGCCACTAAGGCACGAAAGAAGGAAGAAGAGAAGCAACCTCATGATCCTCCTTCTTCCTCTCTTGTCAGTCATTCTAGTGCTTCTTCTTGCTTCACTGAGGTACCATTGGGTCCTACTCCTCATCTATAGGAGAAACCTATGGTGCTCACTTGGCGAAAGCCTAAGCGTCCTACTTTCGAACTTCATGTTCTGTCGACGGAACCTAGACCCATTTAGTACAACAAGAAGGTCTCCCAGGGAGAGTCCTCATTGTCTCAACCTCCGCGACCTCCTACTGCCCCTGCTCCTAAGGCAATGAGCAGAAAGAGGCCCATTGCCAAGGCTCTCGAGTTGACTCCTCATGTCGCTCCTCAGCCTATTCCTCCTACTCCCGTGAAAGAACTTGTCCCTTTGCCAGAAACAACTGTGGTGGATGTTCCCATGGTTGATCAGGAACCTTCTATCCCTTCACAAATCTTGGCCTCTAACTCCAAGTGTCATAGAAACTGCCTTGCACATGAATGCAAGCGTTGGCAAAAGGCTCTCTTGGCTAAGTAGGCCACCTTGCAAAGAAAGGAGGAAGAAACGATCGCCTCTACTTTAGGTCCTCCTGCAAAATCTTCTTCCTCCCTTCCTTCTAATTCTCTCTAGTCTGGTCCTATACTACTCTAGACTTTCGTTGCGAGTATGAATGCACCTAACCCTAAATGGGTACAGTTGTTCATCACTCCTTCAGTGGAGCCGACTTTGCTGATATCTGTTCTGGATATCTAGCCTTTCACAAAGCACATGGATATGATTAATTCTTCAGTTGTATCCATTGTGGTTATTTCTTCCTCTTCCTTTGCACCTCTTGCATCGTCTATGGGGAGTTCATATCATCCAATGAAACAAGAGGTAGAGGATGGTCCCTCCGGCAACGAAGGACGTAGGAGGACCCCACCTTCTCCACATGACAACCCCGTGTTGAATTGTTCTATCTTGGTGACAAAACTAGTCCCAGCTTCCCCTAAGTTTGTCACCACTCCCGAGTCATTCAGAGAGATTAGTGGTGAACCTCAGGAACAACCTGTCCCATTCACTAAAATTAGGCATAGTGCCCCTATGGGGTGCATGTTTAATTATGTGGATGAAGTCTCGACCCTTTTAGCTAGATCTTCATGAAATCGCTGAGCTTAGCTCCACAAGAGCTCGGTGAAGAAGACTTTGCAGTGGCTTCTTCGTTAGCCCTTGTTGCAGGAAGGATAGATGCTCTTCCTCTTAACATCCCACCATTGTAGGCTCATCTTCCTTCCCCTTATGAGGATTTAGATTGGGAAGCAAACGACCTCTTGGCTTATCAAGGTTAGGACGAGGCCCCTTTTCTTAATCTTGTGTGTGTGTTTGTTTTGTAATATGTTCCCTCATGCTCATGTTATGTGTGCTTGGATGACCCTTGTCGTCCTTGTTGGTGTCTGGATACAAGCATTTTTTTTGTGTCGTAAAGCTTCTTCTATT
>VDFB02214803.1:0-14060 GCA_007258455.2 Sequoia sempervirens | reverse complement strand
GCCCTTTTACCTATGCTTTTTCTAAATTCGAAAATTACTTTTTTATTTCAATTTAAATTTTATAAATATTATTTTATATTATATTTTATATAATATTTATAATGTTTAATATTATATATTATATAAAATATAATATATTTAATATATATTAAATTAAATGAAATTTTTGTATAAATTAAAATGTATTTTATTTTATATGTTAATCATATGGTTTTTTTAAAAGATGAGTAATTAAAATTTATATAAGTTATTTGATATATTTTGTAATTAATGGAATTCTTCTTTTTATATTTGTTAAAATAATAGTTGGCTAAATTGAGTATCTTTGTACATGAAGGTATATTCATACTTTGAATATTTGTTTGTAAATAATCATGTCAACATGCTTTTATATTTAATTGTATGGATTTCGCAATGGTATTTTATTTAATAGACGCATTAAGGGGTGTCATAATTCAAATATATTAAGATGATTATCGTTATGCTTTTAGAGGCAAGAGTGGAGTTTGGAAAATCTAACGTCTTATTTGAAATATCGATTTTAGTTGATTGAATGTCCTTTGTTGCAAAATGGATTAAGTGATTTAATTTAAAGGTTATTTATTAAAATACCTTGAGTTTGAATATGTTAGTGAAACTTAGGGAGAACAGTTGATTTAATTTTAACCAGAAAGCTACATCATTAAAGTGTTTGATTATGGATATGGTTATGAAATTTAGAGTAAATGATCTGTTCTTTATATATTCCAATGTCATGCATAGAAATGGGATCAATTGACTGGATAAATGCAAGTTATGAAATCTGTGTTTGAATGGAGTTAGGAAATCCGAACATTAGCTTTCCTATTTGTCTGAAATATTTTCAGTGTTTATTTGTTCGCCTTCGATGTTGTGGAAGGAGGGTGAATGTTTTGTGAATCTTCCTGGTATGGGTTCATTTATTAGTATGGGTGGTTATACGTGTGATTATATGAGTGTTGACTTTAAGTCGTTTCTTGTTGATCATGTAAGTCTTCCAGCAGTGTTTTCTTGAGATGATGCTATGTCTCTTATGTTTTGCTTTGGCTATCTTGGATATTGTGTGAGTTAGGCTTAAGTGGTTACCTGGTTCTTTGAATGGGTTGTGTGACCTTGTGATTCGTGGTTGAGTCGAGTTCCCAGTTGTTATGTGGGTTTCATTATGTTAGTCAACCTTGTGTTAGCCTTGGGTAGTGCACGCTTTGGTTTCAGTTTTGGACATCCGTAGTGATGTGTTACCTGTTGAGGTGTTTGATTATTTGTGATAAGTGTTAGTGCATTGTCTACCCTTGGCATGTGGTTGAGTTTTGTGTTGTCGATAGGGGAGTGGCTTTCAAACAAGCGCCGGGCCCAAAGTGGTTCCAGGATAACTCGTGTGAGAGTCAGTTAATTAAGTGAAAATTAAATTAACTTACTAGGGAGAGAGTAGCTTTGAACATTAATAAGATAATTTAGCCTCGCTCATTGGCTCAAGGGCTTGTACGAGACTTGAGATGAGTCGGGAAGGCCTGGAATGGCAAGATCGTTATCTCGTCTTTATGAGAGATAATTGATCCCGCTCTGGTGTGCATGTGGGGCCGGGAGTCGGTTGAGGTTTCCAGGATATCCCTAGAGGGGGGCCGGGACCTAGGAAGACTTGCCAGGAGATCCCATGCATCCTTTGCGATGACACTCCTATGACAGCAATCGGTATGGTGTTGTACCGTTGGTTTATTTTGTACAGTGATGGTACTCAATTTTGTACTCTAGAAGCATTGTAACCATTGTGTTAAGTAATGTGGGTTTTTTTCTTGTTTCAGTTCAGTGTGCTAGCTTGTGTCTAGAGGTAGATGGTCTTGTCTAGGAAATCCTTGTTACTATCTCCTATCACGGAGGGAGTGGGGCCTTTAGGTTCCACGTGGTCGGGTGGCGTGCATCTTTCCGTTGGTTCTTCTTCATGTTTGTGCGTTCGTGATTTCTAGTTGGAGAGCTCATGGGAATTAGTTCTTCTCATGCCCTGTTCTCTCAGTTCTTATTGTATTTTATTACCCCTCAGTTGTTATCGAGGTGGAGTTTGTATTATGTTATCATTTGGTTGGAATTGCCTCATTCAGGGAATGAGTGTTGTAATCTTATTGTTTAAATGTTAATTTGGAATCTTGAGGTATTAAATATCCTTGTTGTAATTTATCTTGAATGGAATGTATGTTGTCTCATTTCCTTAAGTGATTAATGTTTCGGTTTATTTTAATGTTAGTTGTTGTTTGGGTTTTTAAGTAATATTTGTCTCGTGGCCTTAGAGGTCGTTGGCAATATGTATTATCTTCATGTTATTTATACTTGGTACGTTTAAGTGGTGAATTGCAACTTCCTCTAGGGTTGCGTGGCGGGGCATTACAAGGAGATGCAAATAAAGGCAACTTTTCAATTTGCTTCAGTGTCCAGTGTGGATTATCTAAAATTTATTGTTAATTATGAATCTGACATTGACATATATCATTGAACTAAGATTGATACTACTGTTCTGATTCATTGGCGATAATTATTGGATCAGTGTGAAAAATCTAGAGATTTGTGTTTGATTGCAAAGAGTTATCTCTTGTGATTTATCAACAAATTATTATTTCTATTCGTGGGCTTCTTACACAAGACAATATATTTATGCATTTCTTATAGAGTCTATTCTAATTGATCATAATAAAAAAAAATTCTAATTTTGAAAATAATATAACATAGAACAAATAGCAGTGAAAATCCCAAACAAAGATTGTCAAGAGTGTATCTCATTTAGTTTTTATTTAATCTTTCTCTTTATGTCTACAATTTCTTGAAGTTTTTCTGATCATCCAAATAATTTAACGTTGATGGATATGTAACACATTTAGTTCATTCATGCCCTAGTTCATCATATTTGGCAAAGAGCATGCCCATCTAGAGATGACCTTAGAATTTGGTTATGACTTATCTAGAGATAGTGATGTCAACAAATATTTAAATGAGACAAGAAGATTTGGAAGCTAAGGGTATACACATCAATGTCTAAGTTAAACAATTAATACCCTAGATAAACATCAGTTCACATAGTGATGAGTCTGTAGTACGTAGTTGTGATTCTAGATAGTAGGTGAGCCAAATTTGGTTCATGGTGATTGGTTTAAACCTGGTGCAATACTAATTGATCTTGGCTTAAATGTAGTAGAGGTATGACACCTTCTAACTTCCTTTTTCAAAAAAAGTTTGTAAGTAAAAGATGGTTAATATATAGCAAATTAAGCCGGTATTGGCATGGTGTGTTGGTTTATAGGTGGCATTGTTGTTCTTTCCAGAAAGGTTCAAACTCTGTTGGGGTGGTATTGTTGAATGGTTGTATCTGGTTCATAGCTCCGGTCAAAAGTGTTTACCCCTTGAATAAAAAAAATTATATATAGCAAATTAAAACTATTGCTTCTACTTTTGTATGATCCTAGTGCTAAAAGAGAATACCAATTAGTTGGTCATGTTTCCTATGAAGAGGATTCAAGAATAACTTCATCAATTAATCCTCTACCTTGTGGTCTTGGTCTAATGAATATTGCTATGCTTTTTTCCACTACTCTACAATCAACAAAACAAGCATATGGGTTCAATTGAGATTTTTGATGTTTGATCCAGGCTTTTTGCAATACACAACAAATACAAACAAAACTATTCTAAAACTTTATGGCAGAAACTTCAATCGCTTCCTCGTACTTGTTATATTACAACATTCATAACTAAAACCTTTTTATACATAATGTCAAGTTAACTATAAATTGTATAGAGTTTAGATTTTCTATATCTCTCATATATCAACATAGGTGAATCTAAAAATATTTTATTAAATTATACAATTTCAGAACAAAATGAATGAATTGATAGAAGATTGTTTTTATTAAAGTGATAGAATCTAACCCCAATACTAACATTAATTATAAGTCTAACCATAACCCCAACCCTAAAAATAACACTAATTAACTTCAAACCTAACTCTAATTTTATATATCCAACCCTAAACATAACTATGATTCTAAAACTAATATTAATGAAACCCTAATTGAACCATAACCCTTGCCCCAATTGAACCCTAACACTAACCTCAAGCTCTATCATAGAACCTTAATCTTTACCCCAACGCCAACCCTAATCCTAATAGAATCATATACCTAATTTTAATTAAAGTCTAACACTATTTGAACCTTAAACTTAATTGAACTCATGTTTAGGGTTAGGGTTCAATTAAGGTTAGGGTTGAATTATGGCTATGATTAGGGTCAAAATTCAAATAGGATTATGCTTGGAGTTTAATTAAGGTTGCTATTCACTTAGGGTTAAGGTTCAATTAGTATTCAATTTGGGTTAGGGATCAATTAGGGTTATAATTCAATAAGGGTTTAATTAAGGTCAAGGTTAAGGTTGGTCTTAAATTAGGGCTAGGATTGCAGTTAGGGTTCAATTAAGGTAAGGGTTATTGTCTATTTTAGGGTTAGGGTTCAATTAGAGTTCTCTAGGGTTTTGATACAATTAGGGTTACCATTATAGTTCAATTAGTGTTAGAGTTAGGGTTATAATACGAGTTCAATCAGGTTAGGTTCAAGGTTTAATTAGTGTTAAGAGTTAGTTGCAATAATAAAATTTTCCATAATGATGGAAAGGAATTCAATTGGATCATATACAAATGCATAAATAAGAATTGGTAATTAAGAATTCTCTAGAACTAAAGGCAACAACAAATACAACCTTAGCTTAACTTTCATTTGTTCTTGTTAGGGTTGGGATAAGAATTTAATGGGTCCAATCGAGACTTAGGAAATAAACCCTGCAAAGGAAATAAAGCATTAAAATCAAAGTTGGGTTTTAATTTTAATTCAGTGACATAAGCCTAAGCCATTAACTCCAGTGGTCATGTCGCTGATGGCTTAGCCAAAGCCTTTCATCAAATACTAACTGTGCAATGTGTAGGTTTTCTAGATTCGAAGATATGGGAGAAGATCTCGATTGTACCCCACCAACTCATAGACCTAAGGTGTCGCCCTATTATTTGGCACGAGGTCAACAAAAGGTAGATGTGTGTCCTGTATGGAATGTGGGGCCCAATCTCCACTATTGAGCTTATAACCCATGGTTTTAGATCGACAACTAAGATCAAAAGCTAATGTAAATCTCACCGCTCTAGCCGGTAAGAGGAAGATGAAGGTTGGTGAAGCATTAATGAATTATTCCTTCTTTGTGTAGACACGCTTCTATCTCAATCTGTGTGAAGATGTTGTTATTGGCAATCATGAAGGGTGATCTTTAGATTCTCATGTAGCTCTAGTTAAACGGTGACAGTGCATACGCCGCCAAATTGCCATGTTTGCACATGCATGTTTACTAAGCATTGATGAAGGTTGCCATTACCTTGGACAATAAATAGAAGAGGAATTTACTACTAATAGTGTCATTCTTGTAGCAGTTAGAGCACTTTGTGGGTTCAGTCCAATCAAGTTTGAGTGCTTGTCTCCGAGAAGAGAAAATGAGTAAATCACAGGAGGTTTGTCTGCTTGAGCTCACAAAGCTCACCTCGCTATTCAGAAGGTACTTTTGGTTGACAAGCCCGTGCTTGTGCCCACTAGATGCAGTAGAAGGTTGCAATTCTAGGACATTGCTACTCAACTGGTAGATGAAAAAGGCAAGCAGTCGGCAGTGTGCTCCATTACTAGTGTTGGTAGGAAAATAAGGTATGGGCGGCATGGCTCCTCTGGATGCCAACACTCGCCCATTGACCTTACGAGCAACACTTCTGATGATGTAACCAAGACCGACTCGGACTACTGTCGGTATTTACCTCTCTTCAATCACGGTTTGTTCTATGATGACGAAGAGATAGTTGTGGTGCCATTGGTTGTTAAAACCCCAAGCGGACCGACTCGAACCATATTGGGCAAGGACAATAAAGAAGACGAGGCTGAGAGTCTATTGTATTGGGCAACAACTAGAAGCGGGCATGTATACCAGGGTCGGAGTGTTGGTAAGGGAATGGTGGTGGGTAAATAAGAAGTTTTTGTGGTGCCTTCGTGGAAATTTGGTTTCCTTGCATTTTTGTGTGGATAGCGACAAGGGGATTTTGATGAAAATTTGTGTTCCCTTTCTTTTAGTTTTCCCCTACCAGGCGCTTCGTGATTTTGATGACAATTTGTGTCTCTTCTTTAGCTTTCCCCAAATAGGCGCCTACTCATGTTTTGCAGATTCAACATGGTAAGTTTTGAAATGAAATTCAAATGCAATGAGATTTTGTTCAAATTAAAACCCCAAAAGGACCGACTGAACCTGTGATTGGGCAACAACTAGAAGCATGGTATACTAGTCCTAGAGGTTGGTAAGGGGCGTGGTGGCAAGTAAATAAGAAGTTGTTGTGGTGCCTTGGTGGCAATTTGGCTGTCTGGATTTTGTGTGGATAGCCACAAGGGGATTTTGATGACAATTTGTGTTCCCCCTATTCTTTATCAGCCACCCCACCATGCACTATAAATGCCTTTATTCAACGCGGTGGGAAGTTTTGAAATGAAATTCAAATGCAATGGAGATTTTGTTCAAATGAGAATTTGTGGTGAAATTACATTTGAGCCTGAAGCTTGTTGCCCTTGTCATATAAAAAGGGAATTCAAGGCTCATTTATAGGAGAGAACTCCATGAAAGCTCTAGCTAGGTTTTGAGTTGAATATATGGTAGAATCGGCCCTCCTCGATGAGAAGTGATATCTATGGTGCTACTATCGCTAAAACCCCAAGGCACGGAATAGAATAGATAGCTTGTTTTGAGTTTTGGATGAATATATGCAAATTATCTTAAACTATATGCAGATATGACTTATAAGCATGAATAAACGTATAATTCTAATATATTTTCTCTCCTTATGTGGATTTGAGTGAATTTTGAATGAAATGTTACTGAAGTTGTCATTCTTCTTTTGAGAATTTGTGCAATTGTGTGTCTATGTTTTTGCTTTGATTCAAGAAAATCAATTAAATGCTTAAATGGAGTCATAAGTTTACAATTATTTACAAAGGATTTGATAAGTAGTAATATATCGGAATTGAGCTACATAATGCAGCAGTATTATATGAGGGTTGGCTTAACCGCACACTCTAAGGGTACACTCCTTAGATGTCCTGCACCATGTGGGGCCCTCTTAACCCAAACCTCTCTCTCTCCTGTCAGAAGAATTTTTAACCAAGACCATTTCAAATCTATGCTCGTAGTAATTCACCAAGGTGCTTACACTTGCTATCTCTGCTCCTGTTCTCCTTCCATAGCTGTTCGCGTTTTCCGTTTCCACTTTACACATTTGCTCGGTCATTGGATTGGGGGATTTAGTCTTAATCCCACATTCATTTCATTACATGAATTGTGGTGAGTGTTCCTTTTATATTACGAAGTATCGGTTCATTTTCTTTGTTAGGAAATAGAAAAGATTTATCTTTCTTATAACTTTAATAATAACTTTTTTTTAAAGATTATATCTTATTTATAATATTTATTAATGTTAATTATATTTAATTGTTTATTTTAATGAAAAAATGTTTATTATGTTTTATTTAAAAATAATATTATTTTGTTAGGATGATTGATATTTAAATTAAAATGAATTAAATGTGATGTTTTGAGATGTAGATGTTGATTATTTGAAGTTTTAAAAGAGGTTTTGGACTTGATTTTATAAATTCTTTTAAATATGCTAATTAAGTGTTCTTTTCTTTGGTTCAAATATGTGTACAAAATAAAACTAGTCTACAAGCTTCAATCTATAATTCTAATAATCAACTAGTAAAAATTAATTTTGAAATTGATTTTTATCTTTTAACATTTACACTTTATTATGGATTGACAATGTTTACAAACATCATTTTTTTTAAAGCAAAGGCGGTAAGCCTATATATTTATATATTAATATAATAAGAGTGAATATACATAGTATTACAAAATCTACTAAATTGTGAGGCTTGTGATATCTTCATTTAGATCCATAGATGGTCATGAATAAATGTCTCAAAGTATTGCTTTGGTTCATATCCATGTCTGAGAAACCGAACTAGTGTGCAAATATAAATCTATACCATAAGAATCAACTAGCAAATAATTGATGTTTAGAATTTAGATGTGTTGATCTTCTAATATTTGAACCTCAATATAGATAGAAAGTGTTTAGTAACATTTTTAGGGAATATAGATAGAAAGTGTTTAATAACATTTTTAGGGAATGTGTTAAATTGTGAGGATTTTGTTCTCCTCAATTAGAGCCCTAACCAAACCAATTCCATGGCATAGGAATAATGATTAGAGACATGATGATAAATTAGAGACATGATGATATATGTTATGAGAAAATGTTATTACATTTCTCTCAATGAAAATGTTCTTTTGATAAATCCTCATTGTCCTAATAATCTTCGATCATTTTAAATGCTTAAATGATTTTATTTAAGTAAAATACAACATGCAAATCAAGATAAACATGCATTAGGTAAGCTCACAATGATTAGTGGGAGGGTGCTGTCAAGATTTAAATTGAATTTAAATTTTAAATGTGTAGGGTTGATAATTACTACGTCAAGTTTGCACTAGTAGATCTTATGCAAGGTAGGGTAATGTCATGAGATTAATTCACACAATAATATCCCACTTGTAGACTTGTTATTGAACAAAGGACAATCTATTCAAAGTTTACCAAAAATAGTAATGAAAAAGGGCATGAATATATATATTTTCTCTAAGATTGATGTGCATGTGAACTTCTATTATGTTGTATGTTAAAGTAAACAAGATATCAATGAGGAAACTATTTATGTAATTTTAAATACTAAAAGATATAGATTTACTTAAAATATATATAGTTTACAATTATATTCTCCTTCCAATAGTAACTCCACCAAAAGCATACAAAATTTAAAAAATATGTAATGAATAACATATATCAAACATTTAAAATAAATATGAGAATTTTTTTGTTTAGTTGTGTATTTGTATCAACTTATATATATATATATATATATATATATATATATATATATATATATATATATATATATTATTACTAAATTCTAGATAGATTCTATTTTCTCAGTATTTGGAGATCATTATTTAGTTCCTTTTTTCCCACTCTTTTGTATAATATTACACACCTCTTTCAATGCAAAAGAGTCCATATCTAATCACTTGCTCAACCTAGATTTCATAGGCTTGTCCAAATGACTTATATTTGTTAAACCTTTCAATCACACAATTATCAATACATAATATCTCTAAATCATCAAAAACCAAAGGTCCATCTAATGCATGTGTTAAAATATTTAAATTATTTTTAATATAAGAAGTTAACATTTGCTAAAAAATTTAATTGATAGGATCTTGCTAAAAAAATTCTCTACTATCAATTGAAAAATAGGATTCCAATGTTACCAACTCAAGGTCCCTATTCCAGGTTGTGCAGAAAAAAGAGCCTTTGATGGAAGGAGATCAAAGAATTGTTTCAATAAGATTTTATCTCCATCTAATCTCAATTGCATGAGTCCTTGAATGAGGAGTTGGTGAGATTCAAGCATAATTTGAGAAATTTGTAAATTAAGAAGATTCATGGTTTAAAAGTTAGGGCTAAAATAAATTGGCTAAAAAAATGAGATAAAGGCTTTGATTTCTTCTTTAATTATATAAAGGAGAAAAATGCTAGGAAATAAATTGGATCAATCTAGGTGAATAATCAACATATAAATGGTCTTTCTTTGGTTATAAATGAATTTCGATCTTTCTATTAAAATATTTTCTTTGTTGAAGATAGCAATGTGGACTATAAAAGATCCCAAGATCATTGTGCACAAGTCATCCCTAGGAAAATCAAAGAGGAAGAAAATGATTGGCCTACTAGAGATATATAAGGATGAGATTGTATGATATTAGAATATATAAAAAAGGATAAATCTCCAAGTATAGATGGGCTTGCTAAGCAATTTTATAAAAAAATTAACTAGATTAGGGTTGGGGTTAAGGTTCAATTAGGGATAAGAATTAGTGTTAGGGTTAGGATTAGAGTTCAACCATAGTTCAAAGTTAGGGTTATGGCAACAATTAGGGACTACTATTCAATAAGTGTCTCCTTTAGGTTAAGATTAGAGTTTATGAATCTACAATTAGGGTTCAATTAGGGTTATGGATTAGAGTTATGAATCTGGCTAATTAGGGTCTAATTAATGTTCACTTAGGGTTTCTTTCTTGGGAGAAGTTTATTGTATGGTACATGCTATTTTACAAAAAATTAATATGTCAAGAATTAGCTGTGATAATACCATGATTTTCACATGGTATTAAATTGTAGATTAAAATTGATAATAGATTTCCTTGCATTGTAAGCCACTCATAATATATGGCCTCTAAATCCCATTCACTTTGAGCTTCTTTCTAAACTATACAACACGACATCCAACAAAAAAAAAAAATTATGCATTTTTTCCAAGCACAAATCCTTAGAATTCTTAATGTGTTACTTAGGTTAATTCTTTATTGCAATAAATAAATACACACCAATATATATATTATGGATTTGAGGGAAAATATTAAAATATTTATATATATAGAAAAATTTAAATGCAAGGGATTCAAGTACATACCTTTGCTTTTGCTAATGTTGATGAAGATACAAATCTTGATGAAGTGCCAAATTTGATGACATGATATAAAAAACTAGAATATCTTTGCTCTATGTGGCACTTGAAATTTTGTACAAAACTATAACCAACTCTACGTCAAATTTGTGACTTTGGACCTATTTTGCATCAATAAATATGAGCTTTGACACATGCCTCCTAATCTAGCATACAATATGTACTTAAATGCTCAAAATAGTTGGGAGTAGTGTTGAGATTGGTGGATCTTTGGGAAGGTCCAATGCTTCAACCTTGTACTCCCCATAGATAGAGGTAGAGATGAATATAGGAATGAGAGAGGCAAAGGGATAAAAATAGATAGAGATATAGAGATAGATAGGATGGAGAAATAAATATATAGAGATAGGAGATAGAGGGGGGACATATATATATATATATAGAGAGAGAGATAAAGATAGTCTATACATATGAGAGAGGGAGATAGATAGAGAGAGATAAGTAGAGAAAGATATTAATATTTTATTTTGAAAATATGTACTTTAAACCATTTTCCTATATATTTAGTATTAAGATTTTAAGCATCTTTTTAAATCAATCCAATTATATACTCACAAATAAAAATATAGTTAATAATTCTTAATTAACTAGCATACCCATATACACTAATAATTTATGTAAAACACTGCAGAGTTATCTTTGTATCAAGATGCCTATTGACTTGAAAAAATGCTTACATTTTCATGAATATGAATTTGGAAAGCAATCAATTTGATTTCATTATTGTTTGTGTCATTGTTTATCCCACCCTCATATATAAGGGTGCACAACACATTGAAATTTGAAATCATACCCAACTTGTCTATAAATAACAATGAACCAAGAACAATAAATTTAATAGCAAAATGTTCATCAATCATTAGATTTTAGTATCGATAGCATCAAAGAAGTATATCATGACAAAATGGCATTAACTAACTTAGATATATCTGTTGAAAAGGACCTTTTGTATAATGTGTGAAAACTAACATCATCTTGTTTTTCATGCTTCAAAATGTTCAATTCTTTTGTTGTTACACCCATAATTTCTTCTGCCACTTCTTCAAAAGTTGTAATCCAAGTGAATGAAGTATGGTCTTCCACTTTGCATTGAAGTATATAGTTATAATCACATTTAGGGAAAGTTTTATCACATCTTCCACAATACCACTAACCATTTTCATTAGTGTTTACCTTCTTTTTACAGTGCCTATCTCCAATTTTCAAGGGGCATGTTGTATAACAAAAAATTTCTACCTTAATGAAAGATAAGGTAGCTTTTATCACTATCCAATAAGGTTTACCAAAGTTGGCAAGGTCTTGATCCTGTATTTGTGAGATACTGGGGTTAGGAACAAATAGGGTTAGGGTTGGGGTTCAATTACAACTAGAGTTTAATTAGGGTTAGATTTCAATCAAGGCTAGAGTTTAATTAGGGTTAGGGTTCAATTAGGGTTAGGGTTAAGGTTATGGTTTGGGCTAAATCAGGGTTAGAGTGTAATTAGGATTAGGGTTTGGGTTCAATTAGGGTTAAGGGTTCAACTAGGATAAGGGTTAGGGTTAGAGTGTAATTATGATTAGAGTTTGGGTTTAATTAGGGTTAAATTAGCATTAGATTAGAATTAGGTTTAGCATTAGGATTATGGTTAAGGTTCACTTAGGGAGGGTTAGGGTATAATTAGGGTTAAAGATAGGGATAAGCTATATTTAGGGTTAGGGTTGAAGGTTAGGGTTAGTGAAAGAATTGGTGTTAGAAATAGGCTTATGGTTAAGGTTAGGGCTAGCATTAGTGTTAGGCCCTGGGTTATAAAACACTAAATGTAACCTTAATCCTAATGCTAATCCTAAACCTAATCCTATTAAACTATTCTTCATGCTAACCCTAACCCTATTTTTGATGCAAACCCTAACCCTCATCTTAATGTTAACCATATTTATAACCCTAACTATATCTCTTAACCATAACCATAAGCTTAACTATATCTCTAACCCTAATCCTAACCTAAACCCTAAACCTAACTATATCTCTTAACCCCCACCTAACCATAATCCTAACCCTAAACTTGATCGAGAACATAACTATAACGCTAATCCTGATAACCTTAACCCAAATTATTACCCCAAACCTAACATTAACTATTAACCCTAAACTTGACAACAAACCTAAATGTAACCTTAATCTTAATGCTAACCCTAACCCTAATTTTGATGCGAACCCTGACCCTCATCATAATGTTAACCATATTTCTAACCCTAACTATATATGTAGCCCTAATCCTAACCTAAACCCTAACCCTATCTATATCTCTTAACCCCAACCTAACCATAATCCTAACCCTAAACTTGATCCAAAACATAACTATAACCCTAATCTTGATAACCTTAACCCCAATTATTACCCCAAACCTAACTATATATATTAACCATAAACTTGGCCCTAAACCTTATTGTAACCCTAATCCTCATGCTAACCCGAACCTTAATCCTAAGATTATCTTGATGATAACCCTAACCCTAATTTTGATGCAAACCATGTCTGTCATCCTAATATTAACCCTAACCCCAATCCTAACTATATATTAACTCTAACCCTAACCCTAACTATATCTCTAGACCTAACCCTAACCTTAACTATATCTCTTCACCTTAACCCTAACCATAATCCTAACTAAATATTGATGATATAATATATTTTTATTATAATATTATAAATATACTAAAAATATATTTATATATTTTAACTTAACATTTAAATATTAAATTATATATATTCTTTTCTAAAATTGAATTACAAATATTATACTATCATATTATAATATATTAATTATTATAATAATTTAATATAAAATATATAAATATAAAAATAATTTATTTAAGATATTACATGTATATAACCCTAACCCTAATTTTAATGCAAACCTTGTCTCTCATGGTAATATTAACTCTAACCATAACCCTAACTATATATTAACTCTAACCCTAACCCTAACTATATCTCTAGACCTAATCCTAACCTTAACTATATCTCTTAACCTTAACCCTAACCCTAATCCTAACTAAATATTGTTGATATAATATTTTTATTATAATATTATAAATATACTTAAAATATATTAATATATTTTAACTTAACATTTAAATATTAAGTTATATATATTATTATTTTAAATAATATTACAAATATTATACTATCATATTATAATATATTAATTATTATAATTATTTAATATAAAATATATAAATATAAAAATAATTTATTAAAGATATTACATGTTGTGTTGCAATTGCTACTAGCATATATATATATATTTAATAATATATATAAAATATGCCAAGAGATATCCTTCTCGAGGCGCCTATTTTTTAAATCAATTT
>VDFB02214802.1:0-17892 GCA_007258455.2 Sequoia sempervirens | reverse complement strand
ATTGTGCTCACCTTTTATATTTGTAATAGGAAAAACTATTAATATAAAATTATCCAATGCTTGTACCGATGGAACTTCAAATTTTGTTCCTAATGTTTCACTCATGCCCTACCTTATGTCACTGGTCTTTCATGGTGTTGGAAAATTTCTTAGGGCTGGGGTTTTAGCTTTGTCTTCATCTTAAACCCTTGTGTTTACCTAATGCCTTGGTCGGGATCTATTTTGTCGTTGCTTTTTTTGAAGGGTTTTAAAAACATTTTATGCCCCATCGTTCCATCTAGGCCTAGTCCCTTTGGTCTTAATATTTTATTTCCTCCATGGGTTTTATTTTCCTAAGTCCTGGTTGGCCCTATGCTGAATGGTTTTAAAAAAACTTATGTCGTTGTTTTCCATCCGCCTAGTAATGTCCCCTTTCCCTTTAATGAATGTTTTATTCTTCAAAAGGATGAAATTCGTACTGCCATCAATCAAAATGCCTTCAAGATCAACGTTTGCCCGCCATCCCGTGATCGGGAATTGTAGGATGGCGATATCGTGGGCGGGCGACACATGTCCCATTTGGGGGATCAAATTTGTGTGACTATTCATCAACTATCCTTTGATTTGATTCGTTCCCCACCATCCCACGATGGTGCTTTGGTTGATTGCGAAATCACGAGAAGGTGCCACGTGGACTGTACAAGGTGGGGCCCAAGGAAATTTTTGTGTGATATATTTTAAATGTTTCATTGCTTCCAAAGCAAAACATTTAAAATGAAATATTTGATCGTTGATCAAAATGCCTTCAAGATCAATGGTTGCCCACCATCCCGTGATCGGGAATTGTAGGATGGCAATATCGCGGGTGGGCTACACGTGTCCCATCTAGGGGATCAAATTTGTGCGACTGTTCATCAACCATCCTTTGATCTGAGTATTTCCCCGCCATCCCACGATGGTGCTTTGGTTGATTATGAAATCATGGGTGGGTGCCACGTGGATTGTACAAGGTGGGGCCTGAGGAAATTTTTGAGCGATATATTTTAAATGTTTCATTACTTCCAAAGCAAATCATTTAAAATGAAATATTTGACAAGGTCGGGGTGAAATTCATTAAAAATGAGCAAAAGCAGAGAAATTAGGGCAACTAGTCAAGTCAGGAGCAGGCTACGCAACATACAAAATGGTATGCCCATCCATGGCCTACCAGCAACCTGCCTTCCGTGCAGAAAATAACATAATTCGTAACCCTCACATTTTTTATTTTCGAGCCCACATACATCGGTTAAACTTTTATAAATGTTTTGTTTAATATCTTTAAAAAATATTTTATAAATTATTTATAAAGTATTTATAATATAATTTTTTTTTTAATATATTAAACAAATATATATAAACTCTTTAATATTTTTTATTAGTGATTTTAATGGTATATTAAAAAAAAAATCATATTTTGATAGTTGAATACATTAAAAATATTTCTAATATATTTCTAATTTAAAATATATATTGTTTAATTTTTTTAAATATATATATTTTTTCAAAAATAATTTTTTATTTTTAAAAATATATTATACATACAAAATTACATAATCAACAATAGATAATAGATTTTGGGGAATATATCTAGGTATGTTAATATGCTTGAAAACCTAATTTTAATTTAAAAACTTACTAACATCATTAAAAGGTAAGTTTTTAATTATAAAAATTTAACATTAGAATTATTTAACATTTGAAATAGAAAATTTAAATATTATATTATAATAGCTTATAATTTACTTATATAGTATTTTGGATAATAGAAACAATTTTGATTGATTTAATATTTTCTAAGTTCATTATTGAATATAAATCTTATAAATATAATTATATATCTTTAATCAATATTATAATTTAAAAATAATAATCAATATTGAACATCTTAGATTTCTGTATTTATAACTTAAATATTAAAAAATTTAATGTATAAGTTTATAAAATAAAATATATAGTTTTTTAATAAAGATTTAAAGATTATTATATATGTATATTTAAAGATCCATAGAATTATCTTTTTAACTATGAAATTAATATGATTAATTTCATTATAATTTTATGTTATCTTATCTTTTTAACAATTTTTTGGTATCATACCCCAATCTAAATCCCAACCCTACTATTAACCCCAATCTTAAGCCTAACAATAACCCTAAGTGAACACTTATCCTAATTGAACCTTAACCCTAATTTAGCCCAAACCCTAACCTTAACCCTAACCCTAATTAAACTATAGCCCTGATTGAAATCTAACCCTAATTAAACTCTAGCCCTAATTGAATCCCAACCCTAACCTAAACCCCATTTTTTCCTAATCCTAGTATCTCACAAATACAGGATTGAGACCTTGCCAACTCTGGTAAACCTTATTGGATAGTGATAAAAGCTACCTTAGCTTTCATTAAGGTAGAAAATTTTTGTTATACAACATGCCCCTTGAAAATTGGAGATAGGCACTGCAAAAAGAAGGTAAACACTAATGAAAATGGTCAGTAGTATTGTGGAAGATGTGATAAATTAAAGCTTCCCTGAATGTGATTATAAATATATACTTCAATGTAAAGTGCAAGACCATACTTCATTCACTTGGATTACAACTTTTGAAGAAGTGGCAGAAGAAATTATGGGTGTAACAACAAAAGAATTGAACATTTTGAAGCATGAAAAACAAGATGATTTTAAGTTTTCACACATTATATAAAAGGTCCTTTTCAATAGATACATATTAAACTTCAAGTGAAAAAAGAGACTTATAATGATGAACAAAGGATTAAATGCAAAGTCATAAAAACAACAAAGTTTGATTATTCATTTGAGAGAAAAGCTTTAGACTCAATTGCAAATCTATAGGTTTCATAACATTCAAATGCTTGAATGTATATAATGTTAACAATGTATTCAAACATTTGAAAAAAAATTAGTGGATATATCTAAGTTAGTTAATGCCATTTTGTAATGATATACTTCTTTGATGTTGTCAATACTAAATCTAATGATTCATGAACATTTATGCTTTTAAATTTATTGTTCTTGGTTGATTGTTGTTATAGACAAGTTGGTATGATTTCAAATTTGAATGTGTACCCTTATATATGGGAATTGAGATAAACAATGACACAAACAATAATGAAATCCAATTGATTACTTTCCAAATTCATATTCATGAAAATGTAAGCATTTTTTCAACTCAATAGGCATCTTGATAAAGATAACTCTCGGCGTTTTTTACATATATTATTAATTAATATAGGTATGCTAGTTAATTAAATTATTAACTATATTTTATTTGTATTATATATTGAATTGTTAAAATATCATGTAAAAATCTTAATACTAAATATATAGGAAAATGGTTAAAATTACATATTTTTCAAAAAATAAAATATAGTGTGTAATTTAAAATACAAATTATATAATTCTTATAATATTTATATTATTATTTATTGAATATTTTATAGAATTTAAACTAAAAAATTATCCTCCCTCTCTCGCTCTCCCTCTCTCCCCCTCTCTACATATATCTCCCTCTTCCCCATCTTCTATCTCTCCCTCTACATATCTCTCTCCCTTTCTCCCTCCCTCTCTCTATCTCTCCCCATCTCTCCATGATCTCTTGCTCCCTCCCTATACCCCTATCTATCTTCATATCTCAACCTATTTGTCCCTTTATCTTCCCATATATCTCTATATCTATGTCTTTCTCTTCCCATTTATCAATCTCTCCCTCTCTCTTTCTCTCTCTCTATCTCCCCCTATTTCTATCGATCCCTCTCCATCTCTATTTGTTTTTCTCTACTTATCTCTCTCTTTGTCTCTCTCTCCCCTCTCTCTATATCTCCTTATATCTCTATCTTGCCATCTCTCTCTCTCTATATATATATAAATATATATATATCCCCCTCTATCTCCCTATCTCTCTAGTATATATTTATTTATCCCTCTATCTCTCTCTATATCTCTATCTATTTTTATCCCTTTTCCTCTCTCATTCTATATTCATCTCTACCTCTATCTATAGGGAGAGATACAAAGGTGAAGCATTTGACCTTCCCAAAGATCCACCAATCTCAACACCACTCCCAACTATTTTGAGCATTTAAGTACATATTGTATGCTAGATTAGGAGGCATGTGTCAAAGCTCATATTTATTGATGCAAAGTAGGTCCAAAGTCACAAATTTGATGTAGAGTTAGTTATAGTTTTGTACCAAATTTCAAGTGCCACATAGAGCAAAGATATTCCAGTTTTTTATATCAGTTCTAAATACTAAGACAATTTCTACCAACACAATAAAAGTACTTAACTCCTATCAAATTACCCAGAAATATTTAAATATTTTCCTCAAACTCAATATATATATATTATTTTACATTATTTACAAAATTAAATTAACCTAAGTAAACAAGTATTAAGAACCCAAGATTTGTGCTGGGAAAACAACAATTTTATGGATGTCTAATAAATATGCCTATGTCCCAAAATAAGAACAGGATTTGGGACAGCCATATATTATGGTAGCTTACAATGCAAAAGAAGGAAGGAAATATATTATCAATTTTAATCTACAATTTAATACCATATGAAAATCACATGTAGTATTATCTAAAATTAATTCTTGACATATTAATTTTATAAAATACACTTACCATTCAATAAACTTCTCCTAAGAAAGAAACCCTAAGTGAACATTAATTGAACCCTAATTGTAGATTTATAACTCTAATCATAACCTCCTAATCAACCCCTAATTGTAGATTCATAACTCTAATCATAACCCTAAGTGAACACTTTTCAATCCTAATCAAAACTCCTAACCCTAGCCTTTAAAGTTATCATATATAATCTAATCTATCTCTCTTATCTAAATTTGGGTTGAATTATTTTTCCTTTTATTTTAATTGCATATATTTTTTGTTTATTAGATCTTATTTTATGAATATATAAATATAATTTCATTTCTACATTCATTCTATGCCTATTTTTTTCATGATATTTTTAACATTCATTTTCTGGAATATTAGATCAATCTCACACATATAAATATGAAACCTCAAAATTTTAAAATAATATTCAAGTTTTCCCACTTCAATTTATCATTTATGTTATTTGAATTAAAATATTTTAAATCATACTCTTAATTCATCTAAAAAAGAAAAACAAATTCATATATAATTTTTTATTAAATACATTATGTTGTGGGTTATATTTATTAATGTCTTAATATCAGTTTATAAATTGAACATTAATTATAAATATTTTAAAATCAATTAAGTATTTCAATCTAAAATTTTAATATTTGACATTACAAATAAAATTAAACTAAATTATAATTTTTAAAATCCATAAAATATTTATTATCTATTTAGTTTTACTAATTATCTAATAAAATTAAATTAAATTAAATTAAATATTCATTTTATATTAATTAAACAATTATTAATTAGAATTTTAGAATAAATTAAGAAATAAGATCTATATAAATCAACTTTTCTATTTTTTTTCTTTGTGTCCAAATCATTTCATTTTCTAAAATTATACTAAATTCTAGATATCATAATTAAACACAAAACTTTATTCTATTATAATCCTAACCCTAGTTAAATCCTAACTCTATTTGGACTCTAACCCTTACCCTAATTGAACACTAAATCTAATTGTAACTGACTACTAAGCATAATTGAATTCTACCCCTAACCCTACCCCTAACTCTAACTAAACTCCTAAACCTAACCCAAACCTACTTAATTGATTCATAATCCCAACTCCTAACCCAAACCCTAATTGAACTTTTAAAACTAACCCCACTCAAGTATTAACCCTAATTGAACATTGAACACTAGTCCTAATTGTACCATAACCCTAACTTTGAACTACAAATTTTGAACTTAATCCTAACCCTAACACTCACTCCTTATCCTAATCAACCTTAACTCCAACCCTAACCTTAACCTTGACCCCTATTTGAACTCTTATTGAATTCATAACCTTAATTAAACTCCCCAACCTCATCCTCAATCCTAACCTAAATTGAATATTCATCAACCCTAAACTCTAACTCCTATGAATACTAATCGTAATTGAACTCTCTAACTTTTAGTTGAAAAATATTAAAGTGCCTTTTAGATTTTCCCATTCATCGCCATTTATCATTCAATTCCTACTAGAACTCCAAAAATTATACTTTTATAATGTTTTAATACACACCTCGACATTAAGGGTTTAAAGTTTAAGGGTTAAGGGTTTAGGGTTATGAGAGATAGAGGGAGTGAGGAGGACCCATTTACATATTATTCTTTATTCTTCATAGTTAAATATTTAGTTACCCATTTACTGCTAGCAAAATGACCCAAGAATTTAATAGAATGTAATTCACTATATAATGCCTTGCATTATGGAGCTTTAATCGATATATTACTACTTATCAAATCCTTTGTAAATAATTATAAACTTATGACTCCATTTAAGCATTTAATTGATTTTCTTGAATCAAAGCAAAACATATTACCACAATCAACAAATTTCAAAAGAAGAATGGACAACATCATTAACATTTCATTCAAAATTCACTAAATCCACATAAGGAGAGAGAAAATATATTAGAATTATACGTTTATTCATGCTTATAAGTCATATCTGCATACAATTTAAGATAATTTGCATATATTCATCCAAAACTCAAAACAGGCTATCTATTATATTTCGTCCACTTAGGGTTTTAACAGCCAATGGCACCACAGATATCACTTCCTCATCAAAGGAAGGACAAATATCTTTCGACTCATATATTAAACTCAAAACCTAGCTAGAGCTTTCATCAGTTCTCTCCCTACAAATGAGCCTTGAATTCCCTTTTATATGACAAGGAAGCAACAAGCTTCGGGCTCAAATGTAATTTCACCACAAATTTTCATTTGAACAAAATCTCCATTGCATTTTACTTTCATTACAAAACTTCCCACACGTTGAATCTGCAAAACATATATAGTGCATGAACTGGGGAAAGGTAAAAGAAAAGGGAACACAAATTGTCATCAAAATCTCCTTAATTTTTATCAACGCAAAAAACCAGGCAACCAAATTTCCACTAAGGCACCACATCAACTTCTTATTTACCTGCCACACTGCCCTTACCAGCACTCAGACCCTGGTATACACACCCGCTTCTAGTTGTTGCCCAATACGGTAGACCCTCAGCCTCCTCTTCTTTCTTGTCCTTTTCCAATACAATTCTAGTCCGTTCGCTTGGGGTTTTAACAGCCAATGGCACCACAGATATCACTTCCTCATCAGAGGACAAATATCATTCTACCCATATATTCAACTCAAAACTATCTTTCTACCCATATATTCAACTCAAAACCTAGCTAGAGCTTTCATCAATTCTCTCCCTACAAATGAGCCTTGAATTCCCTTTTATATGACAAGGGAAAAACAAGCTTTCGGGCTCAAATGTAATTTCACCACAAATTTTCATTTGAACAAAATCTTCATTGCATTTGACTTTCATTTCAAAACTTCCCACATGTTGAATCTGCAAAACATAGTGGCGCACGAACTGGGGAAAGCTAAAAGAAAATGGAACACAAATTTTCATCAAAATTCTCGCTATCCACGCAAAAAAACCAGGCAACCAAATTTCCATGAAGGCACCACAACAAATTCTTATTTACCCACCACCCTGCCCTTACCAACACTCAGACCCCGATATACATGCCCGCTTCTAGTTGTTTCCGAATACGGTAGACCCTCAGCCTCCTCTTCTTTCTTGTCCTTGCCCAATATGGTTCTAGTCCGTCCGCTTGGGGTTTTAATAGCCAATGGCACCACAGATATCACTTGCTCATCAGAGGGCAGACCGTGATTGAAGCGAGGTAAATACCGACAGTAGTCAGAGTTGGTCTCAATTACATCATCAGAAGTGTTGCTCGTAAGGTCAATGGGCGAGTGTTGTCATCCAGAGGAGCCATGCCCATACCTTATCTTCCTACCGACACTAGTAATAGAGCACACCGCTGACTGCTTGCCTTTGTCATCTACCAATTGAGCAGCAACGTCCTGGAATTACAACCTTCTACTGCATCTAGTGGGCACAAGCCTGGGCTTGTCAACCAAAGCACCTTCCTGAATAACAGGACCGAGCTTTTGTGAGCTCAAATGAACAGACCTCCTTACTAACTTACTCATTTTCTCTTCTCAAACAAGCACTCAAACTTGATTACAATCAGCCCACAAAGTGCTCTAACTGCTACAAGAATGACACTATTAGCAATTAATTCCTCTTGTATTTATTGTGTGAGGTAATGGCAACCTTCATCAATGCTTAGTAAAAATGTGTGTGCAAACATGGCAATTTGGTGGCGTATGTACTGTCACCGTTTAACTAGAGCTGCATGAGAATCCAAAGATCACCCTTCATGATTGCTAACAATAACATCTTCACATAGATTGAGATCGACATGACTACACAAGCAAGGAATAATTCATTAATGCTTCACCAGTTGTACGAGAAAATGACCACCATGTGTTTTTTTCCAATTTTGAATACTACCCACTGATCTCCTAAAGAGTTGGTAGATCAAACGGTTTATCTCAGGCTAACTTGGTTTGACATCCAATGAAGCATCGTTCACCTTCCTCATGACCAATAACATTAATCCATCTTGGAAACCAACTACCATACACACATCTGCCTTTTTTTGACCTCGCGCCAAATAACAGGGTGACACCTTAGGTCTGCGAGTTGGCGGGGTACGATTGAGATCCTCTCCCATATCTTTGAATCTGAAAAACCTACACATTTGATGCAGGAGCATCCAGTGGTGTGAGGACAATCTTGCATCACCCAAAAAGATGATTTCCATTTTTTGTTCCTGTTGTTTTCTTTTTGTAGATGTTTTTGCATTTCGGGATACCCTTTTCGTCGAATAAGAGTTTCCAACTTTCAGAACTGCTTTTCTACTTTTTCTGCTCAACTGCTATTTTTAGCAGGTTTGAATTTGAAGTCATAAGAAGGTAGAAATTTATGGGAAGGTTCAAGATGGAAAAATACACAGTCTGGTGAAAGAATCAGGTCAAGATCATTCATGACTTGAAAGTTATTCAAGTTCCAGTTTTTGCTTTTTGCCCTGAAAAACCTTCTGAGCTCAGCTTGAGGCACTAAACGATCTCGGATGGGCCTGAAAATTTGCGGAAATGCCAAAGTAGTCCACCAAAGGCCTACTTTGTAGAAAATTGTTTTTTTGAGAGCTTTTTGAAAAGGTATTATCATTGAAGATCCAACAGTCGGATTAAAAGTTATGGCTACCGGAAGTTGGTGCATATTTTAGAAATGTGCTAATTTTCAACTGTGAATTTGAACTTGAATTTCAAATTGTAATTTTGGAGCCAAACCGCCAAAAATATTATCTCAAAGGTTGTTTTTGGTTCCAAACTGAAATGGGTCTATTTATGGGCTTGTTTCTGATTTTTGAGTAACTTTTTGGGGAAAAGAAGTTTGCATGCTGCGAAAGGGGGATCTGGGTGATTTCTGTAATTCTGTAATTTTCTTTTTGAGACTTTTGTAGCTTGCATGTATTGCAGAGCTCGAGGATTTGTGATCCTCTGCATGCAAGAGTTTCATAATATTGAATAAAATATTATTCTCTATTTTGTGAGTGTTTTTGTGTCTTGGGTTTGCTCCCTCATCAGGTGGTATCAGAGCGGGTTTTCTTGAGCATGTGAACAGATCGCCGATTGTGAGGCAGTTTGCACCAGGACCGTGGTTGTGGGTTCAAGATCTTCAAGATGCCTCCAAGAGTGATTCCTGGTAGGCATGGTGGTGCCAAAGGTGGCAGAAACGCTGGTGGAAGAGATCCATTGGCAGCCGAGGGTTTCAGAGCCCTCTAGAGACAAATCGAAGCATTGCAGGAACAAATGAGAAGAGGGTTAGACTCGGGAAGGAGAGAAGAAAGCAAGGATGAAGAAGAGGTGGAAGATATAGATGTAGAAGAGGAAGAAGAAGCTATTGATCAAGATCAAATGCGGCTGATTAGGGCCATTTCGAAGATCAGAAAAAGACCCAGAATAGAAGTCCCCAGTTATTCCGAAAGTCTGAACCCGGAAGAGTTGATCGATTGGATCAATGAGCTAGAAGAATACTTTGAGTATGAAGAAGTAGAGGACCCAGATCGGGTTAAGTTTGCAAAAATGAAGTTGAAGGGCCATGCCAATATTTGGTGGAAAGAGGTCCATGTTAGAGTAAAGTAATTAATTAACTTTACTCTCCTCTTAAGACTTCACTTTATGCACATATATTAGTCATTTAATAATTAATATTAATTATTAAATGCACTCACCTTAGGGTTAGGTTTTCCTTTCCATTTTGATCTCCTTTTATAAGGATTGATCTCTTGTATTGTATTCACTTCTTGATGTTCTTTTTTAAGTTTGATAATACAAACTCTTCATATTGTCAGAGAAAAACCCTTGTTTTGTTTCCTACAGATTTCTTCCTTGTGACAAGTTTTTGCATGCAGGTTTCTTGGGCTTAATAGATTTGTTTTTCATCAAATCTTACATGGTATCAGAGCTGGATCTGCTATAGCTTGTTCATATTTGAAGAAAAAAGGGAGCAAGGGTTTGACAGAAGAAATTTGGGATTCTTCAGCTACTTTGAGAGGTTCTAGGTGTAGTTTTCAGATCTGGTATTCTCTGTTTTAGCATTTTTTTACAAGCGCATGCATCAGATCTGGCATTTTTTTTGGGTGTCCTCTGTGTTGTTCATAGTGGTGTCCTTCCTAGTATCATTTACCAGTCTTGCACCTTATTCCTCTGAATGTTGTGCATGAGCCGATGTCTGCATTGGCAGATTTGAAAAGGCAGAACTTCAAACCCCTGCGGACGCTGTACTTTGACTTGAAATTTTTTTTACCTGCGATTGCTATCCAGATCTGTAGTCTATTTCATAAGTAAATTCTTCAGGTACATAGAGATTTGTCTCAATCATCTACTGCTTTCTATTATTTTCTGGCTTTCAGTTTGTACTGGGGATTGGATTTTTGCATTGTGGGGGGGTGTTTTTTCTTGCTTTCCGTCATTTACATCAGAAAACCAGAATCTACAAACACCAAAACAAAACAAACAAACCTCTTCTGCATCTTATGTCTAGTTCTGAAAGACCACTAAATAATAAAAAAAAAATTTAGAGCAGTTGAGGTACAGTTCACAGGATGGCCGACAGATCTATTGAACCTCTCACATCGCATAATTATCACACTTGGAAGGGTTGCATGATGACTCTACTCTAGTCTCGAGGGTTATGGTCTTGTTTGGATGAGGTTCAGCCCCAGTTGACTCGTGCCTTTGAGGTTATGCAGCACAGGAACAATATGGATTAGGCTATGGGATTAATGGCTTTACACATTTCCGACAGTCTCCTGTTTCATCTTGAGGGTTGTCTCACTCCTCGAGCCATTTGGACCAAGTTTGATGGACTTTTTGGTACTATCAATCAGTTCAGAGCTTTGCAGCTTGAGGCCAAGTTAATTTCTTTGGTACCTGATTCGATTCCCTCCATTGAGGACTTTCTGAGGAAGTTCAAACAACAAAGATCTATCTTGCAGGGTTGTGGAAAAGTTAAGACTAATACAGAGTGCATCTTCCTAATTCTCTCCAAGCTTTGGGGTCCATTTCAGATCTTCTCTTCGACCTTTTATTCCACCATGGATGCCTTGGGTGCTCGACATGTCATGCCTTCTTTTGAGGTCTTTTGTGATCGTCTGACTCGTGAGCAAACTAAGCTCAAGCAGTTGGATTCACTTTCAGGTTCATAGAACCAAGCATTGGTAGCCCAGTCCTCCAAAGGAAAACAGAAGCAGAAACTGAAGCCTAAGCAAGATTTAGGGGCTAGTGAGAATTCCTCCAAGCCACCACCTAAGTCTAATTTAAAATCGTAGTCCAATTCTAAATAGGGAAAATCTTCGAAGTCTGGTGAGTCTTCCTCCAAGACTAAGAAGAAATCTAGTGATCCTTGTAGTTTTTGTGGCAAGGAAGGACATCCAGTTTCCAGGTGTTGGAAACATTTAGAGGCTTTGGAGGAAGCCATGCAGTAGCATAATATTAGTGCACCTTAGCCTCCTTCACAGCCCACAGGGAAAGGTCATGCTCTTTCTGCACAAGCATTGTCCTCATAATCCACTTGGATTCTAGATTTTGGTGCCTCTCACCATATGACACACACAGAGGATTTGGTCACCGCTCTTGCCCCTACAGGCACTAGACATATTGCAGTGGGTGACTCAGCACAACTTTTAGTTCAGGGTTCCGGTACTGTTTCATTGGATGGTGGTTGTCTACAAGATGTGCTTCTGGTTCCTGACATTTTGACAAACCTTTTATCCGTTTATCAGATTTGCCACTCTAGCTCTGGTAAGACAGTTGAGTTCTCACCACATGATGTGGTTATTCGAGACCTTCATGATCCTGACTTGGTTGTGGCTACTGGGAGTGTGGATTCTACATCATGCTTATATAGATTTGATGGCTTTGAGAGTTCAGACACTGTTGGTTCCTCTCTTATAGCACATGCAGATTCAGTGAGCAGGCTTTGGCATGAGCGTTTTGGCCATGTCAATTATAGATATCTATAGCAGATGAGTACTCAGGCACTTGTGATTAGGATTCCACAGATTTCTTGTATTGATGGTGTATGTCGTGGATGTGTCGTTGGCAAACATCATCGCGATCCGTTTCCTACGGGTCGAGCCACTCGTGCTAGGGCAGCCCTAGAGTTGGTACACAGTGATCTTATGTCCTTTCCGACTCCTTCCTTTTCAAGGGCCCGCTATGTGCTCACTTTTATTGATGACTTCTCCAAACGTACATGGGTGTACTTTCTTAAGTACAAGTCTGATGTCTTTGACTCATTCAGGACTTTTAAGACATTTTTGGAGAAGCAATATGAACTTTCTATCAGGAGGATATGCACAGATAATGGGGGGAATATGTTAATTAGGCTTTTAGAGATTTTTGCACTAAGCATGGTTTACAACATCAGTTTACAGTTCCTTACACCCCTCAACAGAATGGTGTTGCTGAGAGAAAGAACAAAACCTTACAGGAGATGGAAAATTGTATGATACAGTCTCGAGCTATGAGTTCTTCATTTTGGGTTGAGGTAGTCAATTGTGCCAATTATATTTAGAATCGGATGCCTCATAAGGCATTGTGACATATGACTCCTGAGGAGGCTTGGACCCATGTCAAGCCTAATATTTCTACATTCTGAGTTTTTGGTAGTGAGGCTTGGGCATTTATTCCTTATGCTCAGCGGAAAGCCATGGAGAGGAAGAGTCGACCACTCATATTTGTTGGTTACTGTGAGGATGTTAAGGCATACAGGTTGTTTGATCCTGATTCTAGAGAGGTCTTGTTTCGACGGGATGTCCAGTTTGATGAGCGCTATCCTCAGATGGATTCTCCATCACCAGCTTCTCCCTCATTGCCTACTCCTCCCTCTTCATCTCTTGAGGATTACTTATCTCTTGAGGATGATGTAGATGATGATCCACCATCTCCACCACCACCAGTTGCTCTGTCTTTGCCTAGGTGGGCCCGTGTCACTGTTGATGCAGCTGGTTATTTGGTAGGTGATCCTTCAGATACTCATCGTACTCGTGCTTAGACATCTGGTTCTAGTCTTTTGAGTCATGCCATTTCAAATGATCCTCAAAATTTTTTAGAGGCGACAGGTCACCTTGAGTGGGATAGGGCCATGGATGAGGAGTATTCTTCTTTGATGAAGAATCATACTTGGGATCTTTGTCCTCTTCCTAAGGGAAGAAATTTGGTTTGGTGCAAGTGGGTGTACCGTACCAAGTATGTTGCAGATGGTTCTATTGATAAGTATAAGGCCCGTCTTGTTGCGAAGGGGTTTTCTCAGGTAGAGGGTATTGACTACTCTGAGACCTTTGCTCCTGTCGCCAAGATGAACTCTATATGCCTTGTACTTTCACTTGTAGCTTCACAGGGATGGACAGTGTTTCAGATGGATGTGAAGAGTACCTTCTTGCATGGAGACCTACATGAGGAGATCTATATGGAGCAGCCTCAGGGATTTGTGCAGGACACTTCTTTGGTTTGCATACTTCGGCATTCATTGTATGGTCTTAAACAATCCCCTCGGGCTTGGTATGAGAAGATGGACTCTTTCTTGCTTTCCTCTCACTTCACACGCTATCATTTCGATCACACAGTGTGTATTCAACATCAGGAGGGTGATCTTTTAATTCTTGTGCTATATGTAGATGATCTCATCCTTACAGGTAGCTCATCCTCCATGATTCAGAGTGTTCAGAGAGCTTTGATGGAGCAGTTTGCGATGACAGATCTTGGTCTCCTACACTTCTTTTTGGGTCTTCAGGTTATTCAGTCTTCGGATGGGATTTCCATATTTCAGGAGAAGTATGCTCTTGATATGCTTCAGCGATTTGGCATGCTTGATTGCAAGTCTACCCCCACTCCATTTCAGTCAGGTGTTGTTTTGTCTTCCACTTGCTCTACTCCTTCAGTAGACCCCACTTTATACAGATAGTTGGTTGGCAGTTTGTTGTACCTGACACATTCATGTCCTGATCTTTCCTTTGCGGTTGGCCTTGTCTCTTGGTTTTCCCATGATCCTCATGAGAGCCATTGGCAAGCAGCCAAACGTATTTTGAGGTACATTCGGGGAACCACTCATTATGGCATTCACTACACTTCAGGATCCCCTCACATCATTGGCTTCACTGACTCCAATTGGGCTGGTGATGTCAATGATTGGAAGTCTACTTCTGGCTTTATTTTTTTCCTTGGTTTTGGTCCTATCACATGGTCTTGCAAGAAGCAGTCTGCTATTGCATTATCATCTACAGAGGCTGAGTATCGTGCAACAGTGTTAGCCAGTCAGGAGGTTTTATGGCTTTGGCAGTTGATGACAGAGTTTGGGTTTCCTCTAGATAGTCCCACTATTCTTTGGTGTGACAATCAAAGTACCATTCACATTTCTCACAACCCAGTGGAGCATCAGTGGACAAAGCACATTGAAATCCACATGCACTTCATCAGGCAGTTGATTCAAGATGGTTCTCTCATCTTGGAGTACATTCCTACAGAGGAGCAGGTTGCAGACATCTTCACTAAACCTTTGGCATCTCCGCGCTATCTTCAATTGCACTCCATGCTTGGGGTGAAGGAATTTGTCCTTGGGGGGTCTCAGTGAGGCCTTCCTTCCTTCATGTTTTCTTTTCAGCATTTTTCTTTATCTCTTTTTGGAGAGGAGTTTTTTCCCACTGGGTTTTCTTCTTTACTCCGCTTTATAGAGATTTTGTTGTATTTGGGTACCTGATCAGGCCATGTTGTCGGGACCCAGAGTTGCATTGTAGTTCCTTTGCTTTCCTTTGCATTGTTTGTAGCTGCATTGTAGCTCATCTTAAGGGGGGGTGTTAGAGTAAAGTAATTAATTAACTTTACTCTCCTCTTAAGACTTCACTTTATGCACATATATTAGTCATTTAATAATTAATATTAATTATTAAATGCACTCACCTTAGGGTTAGGTTTTCCTTTCCATTTTGATCTCCTTTTATAAGGATTGATCTCTTGTATTGTATTCACTTCTTGATGTTCTTTTTTAAGTTTGATAATACAAACTCTTCATATTGTCAGAGCAAAACCCTTGTTTTGTTTCCTACAGATTTCTTCCTTGCGACAGGTTTTTGCATGCAGGTTTCTTGGGCTTAATAGATTTTTTTTTCATCAAATCTTATAGTCTAGTTGGAGAGAAATCGAAGAGGAAAAGGAAAGATCAATAATTGGGATCGCATGGTGGAGAAACTGAAGAAGCAGTTCATACCAGTGGACTACGAGTTAGATCTGCTAAAGAAATTGCAAGGACTGAAGCAAGGAAGTAGATCTATGAAAGAATACACCAAAGATTTTCACAAGATGATCATTAGAATAGGCCATGCAGAGGCCAACAAGAAGGTAGCCCGTTATCTTAATGGGTTACGACCGAGCATTCAAGAGGAGCTAAGCCTGGTCAGAATGACCACCATTAAGGATGCATACTAGTTTTCTCTGAAAGTTGAGGAGAAGCTCAACAAAAGATTTGATAGCAAGCAAAAAGGCCGAGGAGGTCAAAGCGGAAGGGGTAGTGGAAGATATTTTGGGAGCCGAAATGAGGATGAAAGGAAAAATGAAGATGTGGGTACCAGTAGAAGCCAGAGGAATGACAATTTCTACTGCCCTCGTGATCAAAATAGTGGTGATCAAAGAGGTAGAGGATGAGGAAGATCTGGGCCAGGGCCTGGAAGAGGTGGTTTCAGAGGAACTTGTTTCCATTGTGGTGAAGAAGGGCATCGAGCCTATGAATGTCCACAACACTAAGGAAGGACAGACAGAATGCCAGAAGGTCGTGGAAGGGTTGCACATGCAGATGAGGAGGCGCAGTCTGAGCATTCAGATGATGCAGAAAGGGGAGAAGCCCTAGTCATTAGAAGAGCCCTAGTGACTGAAGAGAAGGAGCCAGAACAGAGGAAGAATTTGTTCCGCACAAGGTGCAAGTGTGAAGACAAATGTTGTGAGGTCATTATTGACAGTGGGAGCACCGATAATCTGGTGTCAGAAGAGATGGTTACGAAGTTGAACCTGAAAAGGGAAAGGCATCCACACCCATATCAGATTGCCTGGTTGCAGAAGGACCACAAAGTTCTAGTCAATGAGCAGTGCCTGGTGAAGTTCAAGATCGGAAGCTATCGTGATGAGGTAGTTTGTGATATCATCCCCATGGATGCATGTCACATGTTGTTGGGGAGGCCATGGCAGTTCAATAGGCGTGTTGTACATGATGGCCATACAAACACTTACTCCCTGATGAAGGATGGAGTTCGTCATAAGTTGAAACCCCTGAAGAAGGACAAAGAAAAGGTATACAGTAGTGCTAGAATTTGTTTTGTTGATGGAAAGAAATTTTTAGAAGGCATGAAGCATGAACGTATGTGTTATGCATTGATTCCAAGAATGGATAAGGAAGATAGTGAGAAGGTGCCAGTAGAAGTTTCTGGATTATTGAATGAGTTTCAAGAGATTATTTCTGATAAAGTACCTAAGGGTTTACCACCAATGAGGAAGATCAGTCATCAAATTGACTTGATCCCTGGAGCCAGTTTTCCAAATAAGGCAGCTCATAGAATGACTCCTATAGAGAATGAGGAGTTGAATAGATAAGTTCAAGATTTGTTGAGGAAGGGTTTGATTCGAGAGAGTCTGAGCCCATGTGCAGTACCTGCAGTACTAGCACCAAAGAAGAATGGGGAGTGGAGGATGTGTACAAACTCCAGAACCATAAATAAGATAACAATCAAGTACAGATTTCCCTTGCCAAGGATGGATGACCTGATGGACTGTTTGGGTGGAGTACAATACTTCACGAAGATTGATCTAAAGAGCGGATATCACCAGATCCGGATTCAAGAGGGTGATGAATGGAAGACTGCCTTCAAGACCAAAGAGGGCCTGTACGAGTGGTTAGTCATGCCTTTTGGGCTAACCAATGCACTGAGCACATTCATGCGGCTCATGAATGAGGTACTGAAAGAGTTTCTAGGGAATTTTTTCATTGTGTACTTAGATGATATTTTAATATTCAGTAAGTCCCTAGGTGAGCATTTGATGCATATTCGTAGAGTCTTTGAAAAGTTGAGAGAAGAAAATTTGTTGATTAATCAAGAAGTGTAGTTTTGTAAAGAAAGAGTTAGTGTTCTTGAGGTTCATTGTCTCGCAGGGTCTCAAGATGGACTCGTAGAAGGTGAAGGCTATTCTAGAATGGCCGTCCCCAAGAACTCGCCATCGAGGTGAGA
>VDFB02214800.1:0-11669 GCA_007258455.2 Sequoia sempervirens | reverse complement strand
ATAAGGATTTGATAAGTAGTCCTGGGTTAGAATGCAATATTGTTAGGGATCTTATATATGATGTATTAAATCTGTTATAAACCTCTAGATGCTTATGAATTTGACTCTTGCAATGGATATATGGCACTGATCTAAGTTGTAATTATTAGTGTAGTTCAATATTTGTTTGTCTTTTCCTAGAGCTTGCTACAAATTGTAAATCATTGACTATCTTATACAATGGATTGTGTTTAGTTATCTCACGCTCCAGATAGTTGATATTGTCTATGAACAACCAATTCTAGTTGATATTATCTTATCATGTTGAGCTATTAAGTGAGATCATCTGCTATTGTTAATGTTGCTTATAATAATGGTGCAGAGGTTGTAAACACATATGATCACCCTCCCAGGTCTTGCAGAGCCCGAAGTGTACGAGGCTTTTAAAGTTCTTGTCAGTTGGTCAAGGTCCTTCGAGCTGCCTTCGATTGGAATTGGCAATTCCATAGGTATATTAGAAGACAAACCCGGTTACATTGTAAAAAGAACCAACATACACGTCAACCACTGAACAACCACCTCTACAACTGACTTTTTAATATTTTATGATCACATGAAACATAAAACACACTAATTTCAAGGTTGTTAACATCACTATTGAAATGTTTTAATTTTTTGACCTTTCAAACATTAAAAGTACATCATTAAATTAATTATGTAATGGCATAAAAATTAAAAACATCATGAATTAATTACATAACCACATAAGTCAATTATAATTCTATCAAGAAATTAATATCAAATAGATAATATAATCGCATAACTCATACATTTCAATGTCATTGATCTTCTTCTTCATCCAACTCTTTGTCTATATCATCCAATCCAGATTTGACATTGTAAGGATTGGTCATATCATCATCATTGTCATTTATATCAGTTATGACAATGCCATCATCCACACAGATATCATCTTCATGAACATTAACTCCTACATCATCATGATCTAGCTCCTCTTCTTCGACATCGTCGTTAGGCACATCATCAACTAACTGTTGATCCTGATCATCATCTACATCATCTTCTGGTTCTTCAGTATCTTTTTCTTCCACCACATTATACTTACCTAATTCTTCCTTTGATCATGTCTAACAACAAATGACCAACCCTGGTTTAATTCGCACCTTGAGTAAAATACTTGCTCACATTGGCTTGGAAGAACATAGGCCTTATTTCACCACTGATCAACTCCTTCTATTAACCATGGTAAATCCATTATCATGTTCAATAAGAGTTCTCTTGGGATCATTTTCATTCAATCATAGCATATACCATAGGATGACGAACATAATTAATTTGAAGGACTTAAAGTCACACTCAAGTATATCATCCAAAATCCCATAGTATCAATTTTCTGAGACTTCTGGATGTATGTCACTTCTAGATGAAACACTAGTCACCTGAAAGACTGCAGTTATACCAGAATCACAAGTTTTCTTCATGTCATCCAACATTTTGATTTGAAATTTACTACCATTGCACCACATATCCTTTTGGTGTTTCACCTACAATATGTCAAACATGTAAAAATTATTGCAATATCGTCAATTGATAAACATATTTATTCTTGACCAAATGTATGCAAAGAAAACAATCTCAACATATATATACATCAATATACTGAAAATAATTAAATAATATGGGTGATTAATATATTTATACATACCTATTTATCTCTTAAACCATATGCTAAATCAATTTCCTTTGTAACATTGATTCTCCATTACGATGAGCTTTTTAACCAATGAAGCCACACCTTCCCATGTTAATGCGTGACCAGATTGTTGACATCGTTCAATCCATACCGTTATCCAATCAAGATTGTTGGCGACCTACAAATGTAGTGCATCCCACTCTCAACCAATTGTACTAAAAAATATTAAAATTCACAAATGACGTATAATTAGTTAAATACCACAATATACAACCTAAATTTATAATTAATGTATATTTGAAGATTAAAAATTAAATACATTAACATACATAAAAACTATATGTAAAATGTATTCCAATTAATCTCCATGACCATCTTATAATTACCTCACTTTCCTCAATCTACCTTTCCCCATCAGGTACTCCCCTTCAAATTTTTTAATGGAGTTGGGATCCCAAATGCGATTTACATGAATCTTTGCTGCAAACTTAGGAAGATATTCACTAATGTACACCATGGTCTGTTATACCATATATCCCTCCACCATAGAACCCTTAGGATGTGCTCTTTGTCTAACCAAAGCCTTAAAAAATTTCAAGTGCCTCTCAACCATCCATATTGACCTTGTGTGTGGGTAAGTGCACAAAGTTGAGTCCACGAAACGTGGAAGTTTTTTCCTTAACCAAAAAATTGAAATCAGCTTTGACAAAATGAGATCCTGATTTTAATAAACGGGATCCTGTTCAGCTTCGGGATCCCGAGCCTAACACGAAATGGGATCCCGATTTTTAAAAGTCGGGATCTCATTTCGTGTTGGATCCCAAACCGATGGAAAATGCATGGGATCCCAATTTCCACGAAACGAGATCTCGATTACTACAAAACGGGATCCCAATTTGTACAAATCAGGATCCTATTTTGTAGAAATCAGGATCCCGATTTGTACAAATCAGGATCCCGTTTTGTAGAAATCAGGATCCTGTTTTATATTTCTATTTATTTTTAAAAATAAATAGAGTTTACTACACACACAATAGATGAGACCCTGAGTACCAGTGACAGCGACCCCCACATTCAGCTATAGGTACCCGCCTACATCCAATTTTTTTGTATTTTTTAATTTTTAATTGAAATTGTAAAGAAAATAAGTGAATTTATCATGTTTTTTTTAATTTATTTCACGTTTTGAGTATTTTTTTAAATGTTATAGTAGAAATGAATAATTGTAAAAGTAGACAAAAAATGCAATGAAACATAAAGTTTTTTTAATAAAAATGAAAAAATGAACCTTAAATTGTGTTTTACAAACAAAATCTAACTTTTGAAACCTAAATTGTTCGATTAAACCAAAAAAAAATGAATTTGAAAACCCTAATTGAAACAAAACAAAAAAAATTGCATTTTGAAACCCTCTAGATTTTGAAATGAAATAAAAATTGCATTTAGAAACCCTAATCAAGCTTTTGAAACCCCGGACCAAATCAAAAGAAAAATTGAATTTGAAAACCCTAGTTTGAATTGAAACTAAAAATTGCATTAATAACCCTAATTGCTTAGAAATTGAAACCCTAAATTAAATTGGAACAAAAAAAATTGATAAAACCCTAAATTGAAATAGAAACAAATCATTTTTATTTTGAAAACTAGGTAATTTTGAGCTAAAAAAAAATTATTTTCATTGCTTAAATGTTTTAAATGTTATTTGCTTTGTATGGAAAAAATGATATATATTAAACTTTAGTTTCAATATTAAATTATAATTAGATTACAAAACAATATGTTAAAGAATAGTTAAAATTCATAAATTTTATCTTGATGTTTGTTTGCAAATTTAGTTACAAATTCATAAATCTAAGTGCATACAATCGATTCCAATTGGAACTAACTTGCAAGTCTAAATTATGCCAAGGGCCACCAAAACTTCACCCTAAGTTTGCTAAACCCTGGACCCTAAACTGTAAAATCTAAACCTTCAACACTAAAGCATTTGAATTTTGTCTTAGGACCTGAAAACGAAATTTGGTTGCCTTAAAAAACCCTCTATTGTCACCATTTAGTAGAGATTTTTGTAATGTTTTCACTTATTTGAACACATAATATAAAACCTTTTGGTTTCTAAGAGTTTATGAAGAGTGGATGATCACTCTCTATGACAATTAGACATGATCATTAGGGTTCTAAATCATTAGAAGAAAACTTTATTCTATTATATCCACAAGATAGGAGAGCATGAGTGAGAGTGTTATGGGTAAAGTTTCTTTCATTGGACATACCTAAAATTATGTAGGTTCAATGTCAAGAATGGGTCTATTTGGTAGATTTATGAAAACTATTTTGAATATCTAGAATGCCATAGAAGTATAATTATAGCAATTCCAATTGGAAACACTTGGGTACATATATATCATATGAAATTGAAATCTAGTAAGGTGTCTAAATTTATATAAGAGAGTTGATAACACATGGAAAGAGGTTTTTATGGGAATATATGTATTAAGAAACACATACCACATGACCTCTATAGGATTTTTAAGATGTGATCCTAGATAATAATCCACCCATCCTCAATCATAATGGATTCTTTAGCAATTAAGAGAGATTCAATAACCATAAAATTACCTATATTTTGATACTATATTGATTTATGTGGAAAGATAGAAATGCATCAATAAGGAGACCAAGATGGAACCATTTAACACCTATAAGGTACACCTATTATATGGGAAAGGGAGGAGGTACATGATGATAGGTTGGAGGAACTACATGCATTATTACAATTTAGAGATAGGAGGATGATTCATAAAAGAAATATAATTAAATATTTATATTATTTAATATATTATATTTAATATAACATATTAAATAATATAAATATTTAATATCATAAAATATAATATAAGATTACACCATGATAGGTAATGTTACAATTTACTTGGGTTTCTAGAGGATTAGGCTTAAGATTCAATTTATTTGTAGTAAATAGTTAGGTTACAATTAGGAATATATAATAAATATTAATATAATTATAATATAAATATAAATTAATTTAAATATAATATAATTTAATATAATATAATATAGGAATACATTTAAGATTAGGTAAAGGTTATAATTTAATTAAGTTTCAATTAGGTTTACAATTCAATTAGGATATGGTTAGGGGTGGGGATCATTTAGCATTCTATTATGGTTAGAGTATGGGTTACATTTAAGATTATTGTTATTTTTGTGATATGTATAGATTGATTCCTTTTTAACATGATACTTTTTTTTATTAGAGGGGTAAACACTTTTGACCCAGAGCTAGATGGAACCAATGAGGCTATAGTATGACTAAATTTGGACCTCACTAGACATATAGATCCCCTTAAGCCATCCTATCACCGTAAATTGTAAATTGATTTCTTAAGGGGTCCCAATATGACAAATTTCTTAAGGGGATCAAATAAGTTCTTAAAATTCGGTGAAGTTTCCCAAGGAAACCAAATTTAACAATAATAAGATCATGCAAGATTATAATATGAATGATATTTCATGATCTAGGTTGGTCAGTTGAGACAAGAGTAGATCTCAATCAACTATTCCACAAGAAAATGTTCTTCACTAACTTCCAAGCTCATTAAATATTCCAAGGGGCACCAAAACTTTACCCTAAGTTTTGTAAACCCTAAACCCTGAACTCTAAAATCTAAACCCTAAACACTAAACCATTCATTTTTTCCTACCCAACACCTTAAAGTGAAATTTGGTTGTCTTAGGAAAATACACCATTTTTCATTCCCTTATGCCATGAAATTTTTATCCTATTACCCTAAACCCTCAACTCTAAAGTCTAAACCCTAAACCCTAAAGCCATCATTTTTTCTTTAAAGGCTCTTAATGAAATTTTGTTGCCTTGGGAAACTTCACCAAATTTTATTCACTTGAGCCATGCCATTTTCTCCTAGGACTACCAGACGTGAACTCTTAAGCCATCCCACACCCTCTAAAATCGTAATCTCGATTTCTTAAGGGGATCAAAGAAGTTCTTAAAAATTTGGTGATCAAAGTTGCCATCATGATCTAGGTTGGTCGTATTGAAACAAGAGTAGATCTCAATCAACTATTCTATAAGAAAATTCTTCACTGTTCTGCAAGTTCATTAACATTCCAAATTTAAACCCTAAACCCTAAACTCTAAATTCTAAACCCTAAACACTAAACCATTCATTTTGTCCTACCTAAGACCTCAAAGTGAACTTTGTTGCCTTAGGCAACTCCACCAAATTTCATTACCTTTTATGCCATGTATTCTTTTTCCTAGGATCTTACTTCACATGTAGATCCCCTTTAAGCCATCCTATTACCCTAAACCCTAAACTCTAAAGTCTAAAACCCTAAACCCTAAATTCATCATTTTTCAGTTCTTAATGAACTTTGGTTGCCTTAGGCAACTCCACCAAATTTCATTCCCTTATGCCATGTAATTTTTTCCTAGGATCTTACTACATGTAGATCCCCTTAAGCCATCCTATTACCCCAAACCCTAAACTCGAAAGTCTAAACCCTAAACCCTAAAGCCATCATTTTTTCTTAGGCTCTTAATGAAATTTGGTTGCCTTAGGCAACTCCACCAAATTTCATTCCCTTATGCCATGTCATTTTCTCCTAGGATCTTACTACATGTCGATCCCCTTAAGCCATCATATTACCCTAAACCCTAAACTCTAAAATCTAAACCCTAAACCCTAAAGCCATCATTTTTTCTTAGGCTCTTAATGAAATTTGGTTGCCTTAGGCAACTCCACCAAATTTCATTCCCTTATGCAATGTAATTTTTTCCTAGGATCTTACTACATGTAGATCCCCTTAAGCCATCCTATTACCCTAAACCCTATACTCTAAATTCTAAACCCTAAACCCTAAAGCAATCATTTTTTCTTAGGCTCTTAATGAAATTTGGTTGCCTTAGGCAACTCCACAAAATTTCATTCCCTTATGCCATGTCATTTTCTCCTAGGATCTTACTACATGTAGATCCCCTTAAGCCATCCTATTACCCTAAATCCTAATCTCTAAAGTCTAAACACTAAACCATAAAGCCATCATTTTTTCTTTAAAGGATCTTAATAAAATTTGGTTGCCTTGGGAAACTTCACCAAATTTTATTCACTTGAGCTATGTCATTTTCTCCTAGGACCTCACTAGACGTAGATCCCCTTAAGCCATCATGTCACCCTAAATTACAATTCAATTTCTTAGGGGGTTCCAATATGACATTTCTTAAGGGAATCAAAGAAGTTCTTAAAATTTGGTGATCAAAGTTGCCCAAGGCCCAACCAAATTTAACAATAATAAAATCCTACAAGATTATACAATATCAATAGTTAATAGTATTTTCATTCAAGTAACATGTGCCTTAGACATATAAATGAGGCTTACATATAATTCTATCATTTGTATTAAATTATTTAAGGCCATTTACTTTGAATGGTTTAAAGGTATTTCCTAAACATGTATCTTACATCTTGAAATTACAAATCTAATGCAGGTTCACTCATATCTTAAAGATCACATGGATCCATTCAATAATATTCACAATCCACCTCCATGCCATCCATCTCCAACACCTTCACCTCCACCTGCACCCTCTCCACCTTGTAACCCCCCACCTCCACCACCTAAAATCAATGAACATGCTCGTTTGCAAGCACAAATCAATGCTTCTGCTAGAACCATCCAAGATCAAATCAATATTATTCAGAATGAAGAATGCATCGCACCTCCTGTGAGGATGTTTGCATCTAAGATGAAAACCCTTGTTGATGTTGTCAGGGCTATGGATGGGATCATAGATGAGCATAAAAAATGGCTAGAGGAGAGAACTCCTGATTTTGAAAAGAAATACACAAAGAAATGAAGATCTATGCAGTAGAGAGCCACAATAGTTTATAAATTAAAACAATTATCTTAAATAGTTATGAATTTATAAATTTGGTGAACGATGGATATTTTGTGTGATGAATTTATAAATTTGGTTCCAAATGGATATTTTTAGTGTCATGAATTTATGATTTTGGTTCTAGATGGATATTTTTAGTGACATGGATTTATGAATTTGGTGGAATTTATGAACTTATAATGAATAATATATAATAGTATATATTTTATGACTATTTACTAGATCATGATTTCTCTTGCTAAAAAATTGTATTATATATGTGTGTGTGTGTGTGTGTGTGTGTGTGTTAGACATAAAATGAGCTTTGTGAATGTTTCAAGTTTATTGTTTAGTATGTATGTGCATGTATTAAAAATTTGCATATATATAGTTCTTAAATTTTGAAATTTGTATGTATGTACATAGTTTAGTTTAATGACTAGTACGCATGCAAATTATGCATCATATTTTATATTTTAAATGTACATGTACATACATTTAATTTTTAATTTTGTATGGACATGCCTTGAGTTGAACAATCAATGTATATATATATATGTGCATTTCAGTTAAATATATGATCTTAATATATATGTTACTCATCCTATTTCAATTAAATATATGATCTTAATATATGTATGCACATGGACTATTTTGTATGATTTAATGCAGGTGCACATTTATATTAAGAATATCATGGATGGTTTTAACATTGATGATATCATCAATCCACCACCTCAGCCACAGCCACATCCACCTCCCCCCCCTCCACCTCCCCCTCCCTCTCCCCCTCCCCCTCCACCTCCACCTAATATACCACATCCACCACCTATCCCATCTGACGAGGCTCGCTTAAGAGCATGAATAAATGATCAAGTTGCATCCTTACAAAATCAAATCAATGCTATGCAAATTCAAGCATTGATTCCTCCACATGTCAAACATTTTGCATCTGCAATACAAAACGTTGTTGATGCCATCAAGATGATTGATTCTGATCTCGATAGGAATCGACAAGACAAAGAACAAATGAGACAATTTTATTCTGATGGTCTCTCCTACAAACAAATATTAGACCTTAAAATAGCGAAAGCCCATCTAGCCCCCTACTTTCGGACTTCAAGCATTTCCGACAACCCATTCCACCCAACAAATCTAGAATATCCATGAGGTGGTGCATACATCTGCAAATGAGTGCACATTTTTGGGATCGATGGTATATGGTTTTTGATAGTCCCCCACATGCTAATTGGGGAGTGCCCATTGTATTTTTTGAGAAAATCAGATGTAGAATTTTTTGTGGCAAAGTCAATTATTTTTGATTTTGAAAGATCATTTCAAGCAGGGCGGCATGCCATACCATATTAGCAAGTGGCTGGGATCCCCGACACCCCGTGCATGCACAAACCCTTGTTGTTGCTCCTGGTCCTCCCATTCTTGCACCTGTACATCATCAAGCTCTGGTATCAACATTAGGTTCCCTTAGTACACTCGCAGGAGACCTTGATCAACACGCTTCTATGATAGCGAGTGGGGAGCATAGAGACGATGATGATGATGAAGGAGTTTTTTATGGAGCTGGTTCGAGTACTGCTCTAGGAGGGTCGAGACCCATCCCCCATATATGTACTAGTTTTCATCAAGTGCTATGCACTGATCAGGCCACACCTAGTTCGTGTGGACTGAGAGATTCTCGTGGTTCAACTCAATGATCAATTCATTTGTAGAGTTCTCATAGCGTAGCATCACCTCGAGGGAACCTAATGCACAAGTATAAATATGCATCAGATGTATGTTCATTCTTTTATAAGAATTTTACGGTTGTATATATCAAAGAAATGGTAAATATAACAATCAAATGTTTGGTGCACGACATTTGGCAATCACATTCCACGAAAGTACATACATCGACACGGCCATACTGGCAACCCTTATGGGGTATTTTGATTTCAATTTTTGAAAAGATATGAAATTGAAAACATTTAACTTTGAGTTTAAATTTATAATTGACCACATATATGTTTGAAATATTTATGTTGGTTTAGGTGAGTCAATCGACATCCATGTTGATTCCTCCTGAGGGATTGTCAAGCACTCCTCCACTATCGGGTGTCATAGATCAAGGGCAGGTACATTCATATTGTAAATTTGTTTAAAGTTTACATTAGTATAGTTACAATTTTATGAGTTTTGAATTCACTAGATATATGAAACGCATGCATGTACACTTGTAAATATTATAAGTGTTAAATGTCTATGTACATGTATTTCTAGGTTGATACCACAATAAGAATGGGTATTGGGCAAACATTTGATGTTGCAGCTATCATGAGGTCAACATTTCCAAAGCATATTTACAAACTTTCTAACAAATGTGTGCAACCATATATATATATATATATATATATATATATATATTTATATATATATATTAACCTAATTCAATTGTACATGCTTTTAATTTTGATCTTTGTAGGACTTTGTTAATGGAACTCTCAACTCCTAATTCCAACATATATACACCACCAGAGGACATGTAGAGCGTGTTCCATCAATGGTAAAATTTTTTTTATTATATTTATAGTCAATTATTATATTTAAAGTCAATTATAAATTTTAAATTGAATATATATACATAGAGATTTTGATATTCTTTTTCTTTATAGCATGAGAGACATCTTGTAGTTGAGCATGTACAGACAGGTCCTAGAGAAGAGCCTAGTGCACAACCTCAAAATATGGTACAATTAAAATATGATAACTTATAAATTAAATTGAATTAAAAAAAATTAATTGTAGATTTGTACATCTAATTTCGATTTTTTTTGTCTTGTTTATGTAGATTGATTTAGAGAATTTAGAGGTTGCTTTAGGTGCACTAGAGCATCCAAATGTAGATATGATGGTACTTAATTTCATGGTGGATTATAAATTGCCAACTTTCATAAATCATTTTTATTGTCTTACATGGCTCATCTTTCTTATACAGAGGTTTCTGTCATCCACATAAATCACATGGTGTGAAGAGGTCTCTTGATTATAGAGATAGCATGACCTAGAAACATTTTATTTCCATGTGTTATATTTGTTTATTTCATGGACTATATTGCTTCATGTAATCTGTTAGACGACCGCGCTTAATATATTGGTTTCATGCACTTAACATGTTACATAAATTATGGACTTTATTATTGTTTGAAATTTTAATTTACACATGTACATTTATGCATTTTTATGTTCACAATCAAGACATTAATATAGGACATTAATGTGAAATTTAGTGATCTCATACATGGATTAATATAGGACATTTTAATATTTATACTTTTCAAATTTAGTGATTTCATACATGATATACATGATATGTACATTCAATAAATAGCGATAATTACTCAATGAACTTATTCAATTCATGCCAATCAATAATCAGTCAATAAATCATAATTTACAAACAAAAGCAATCTATTTATATACCAGAAAGGATAAAATTTTAAGAAATAAACAATACTATAGAAGATTAGAGAATAAAAGCATTAATAAATAGTATAAATAATAGTTCATCTAACACTAATTTATAAGTTGTTAAAACAAATAATGACATCTTAAGGGGGTGTCTAAAGGGGTCACAATAGAACTTCTTAAGGGGATGTCTTAAGGGGTTATAATACGTCTTAAGGGGATGTCTAAAGGGGTCATAATAGAATGTGTTAATTAAGGAGATATCTTAAGGGGTCTTAAGGGGATGTCTAAAGGGGTCATAATAGAACATGTTAATTAAGGGGATGTCTTAAGGGGATGTCTAAAAGAGTCATAATAGAACATCATAAGGGGATGTCTTAAGGGGTCATAATACGCCTAAATGGGATGTCTTAAGGGGTCATAATAGAACGTGTTAATTAAGGGGATGTCTTAAGGGGATGTCTAAAAGAGTCATAATAGAACATCATAAGGGGATGTCTTAAGGGGTCATAATACGCCTAAATGGGATTTCTTAAGGGGTCTTAAGGGGGTGTCTTAAGTGGATGTATTAAGGGCTTATAATACATCTTAAGGATA
>VDFB02214799.1:0-69394 GCA_007258455.2 Sequoia sempervirens | reverse complement strand
GAGTTAAATTGAGGCTTGAAATCAATCTAGTTCAATTTCTTTGTTTGTGGGATTGACTTGTGTTATGTGAGATTAAGCTCTATGTGTAGAATTAACTTTCCTTGTACAAAATTTATGTAGTAAATATTATAATTTGAAAACTAGTTCACCTTTCCTTTATCTATCTAGAATCATAGTAAGGAACAAATAGTGTTTAGAAATACCTCTAAGGATCTTTCTATATGAGTCTCACATTCTCCTCAATTAAACCCGTGTAAGCATATCAACTCAATGACTTGTGAGCAAAGATCAAAAATAGCAAGAAATTGTGCTATATGCCTATCTATTGAAATGATAATATAACATTGAATATTAGATGAGCTCATTGAATGACAATGCAAGTGATGAGTGTTAGCTAGATGGATCTTTCTTAATTCTATATTCTAGATGTGTTGAAATGAATAGGGGATTGTCCTTTTGTGCAACACCCTAGAGTATAATTTAAGATACTTAATGCTAAAGTCAATAGGTAATGACAAATAGGAAGAGGAGGGAACAAACCCAGTTTTAAACTTAAATTTAAGTGTAGGAACTCGTATATTTCATGTTGCAAAATTTGCACCATGATTTCAATTTAACATGGTCATTTAGGAAAATTTGAAGGTTTTTGGGATGTAGGAAGTTGGGATCAATTAAGGCTCATAAAGTTTGTCAACTTTACATAGAAATATGCCACTTATGTACTAGTGATTGCATTAAGATAAATTATGACGAGCCCAAAAAGAAAAGAAAAAGTACACGACATACAATTTTCACTATTAGTATGTTTAGCTATCTATTCCTTTAAAATGAATAATCATTATTATAAAAATACTTATATACTAAAACTATGACAACAAAATTAGGCAATTCTTTTGTTATTCACTTTTTCCATTTTTATTCTATAATATAAAATATATATTTAAATGATAAAGAATTGATAAAAATATAATTTATTATTTATTTTTAAAAATATTAAAAAATATAAATAGATTATAGAAAAATAATAACAATAAATAAATAACTCAAAATTCAATTATGCTAATTTTTAAAATATAAATTTTAAGTAAAATATTGATATTTACTTATAGAGTATTCTTTCAACAAATGACATTTGAAATTCATGGTAGAAAAAATTTAACATGACAGTAACCATTTTTATTTAAAGATGACTGAACAATATAGATTCATAACTACCTTACTCAACAAAACCATAACCATAACTATACAGATTCAAAAATTAATTTCATAAATTTGAAATTTATGTGAAAAATAATGAGATTAAAGTTTCAGAAACACCATCAAATTATGATTAGTCTTTAATTATGAAATGAAAGAGATTTCTAAAACATCAACAGCCACATGACAGTAGTATATATGCAGTTAATAATCATAGAAAAATCTAGCAATGAATAACAAAAGATATCAATATGTGGCATATTATAGTTTTTATTATAGAAGAATCTACAAATGAAGTTACAAGAGAGAAGACCATGTGGCAGACACAGTTATTATTAATAAGAATCTAGCGATGAAGTAACGAGAAATGGCATCCATGCTAAGATGTACAATAATAAACCACCTTGATTTTTCTCCTATATATTAACACCCCCTTTGATAGTTCTGATCAGGAGAAGCTCCTAAAGAAAAGAAAAAATGGAGTCAATTGTAAGGGAAAAAATGATAATTTATTTTGTGGGTGGTGTTGTTTTAATGGCAATGAGCCAGGTTTGGTTGGTGCAGGAGCAGTTGGGATGTTTGGGGTCTGTGAATCAGTTAAGGCCTTGTACAAGAGAAATAGGGCAGTTTATAATTGCTGCTACTGGTCCTAGCCCACAGTGTTGCAGAGTTATAAGGAGAGTTAAGTATAGGCGCTGGCCTATTATTCTTACCAGCTTTGGGTTTGATCCCACCTTTGGTGACCAACTCAGGGGTTTTTGTTTGGGTGGAGGAAAAGGAGGTGGTAGCAGAGGCAAAGAAGGTGGTGAAGGTGGAGACAATGGTGGTTGTGGAGGAGGTAAAGATGACTGTGGAGGTAGAAAGTGAGTGTGTGTAAGTGATTATGCTCAAAGTAGAGAAGATGAAGGGACAGCTTTACTATCAATAAGATCATAATAAAAAAATATATATTTTTCATCTTTATTTTCAAGAAGTATAAATATTTGGGTCGGGGGGGTCTAGTTCGATCTTGTTGTAGGTAAGAGGTCGTCTCCCCCATCCCATGATACTAGAGGGCGTGTCGCGTCAGTGTGACCAGCGTCACTGATCACCAGACGTATTGTATAAAGAAAAAAAGAAGTATAAATATTTATCCATATTTTCATAAAATCTATAAAGAAAAACAATTTGTTGCCCTAAATAATTTGTAAACTATTTCCATTCAATATTTTAACCAAACAAAAGAACATTCACTAAAAAAGTATCACCAAATAAATAGGTGTTTAAAGTGACCCTGGCATACCATAACCAGCACAATGACACAAAATAAATGATGGTTTACCACCCAAACATTTAATGATCAAATCAGAGAAACGAATTGTTTTAAAAATTGAATGGAGTGCAAATCTCTTTAAAAAATGATTGTTAAAAAAAAATCAGGTTTATTTCCTACTCTCACCACCTCTTCCTGATGGTGATGTAACTGGCATGGACGGTTACAGCTCTCCACATTTGTTTGAGGCAAACTGCTGCCATAGAAATTGTTTGTTGCATAATTTCAACTAATCAATTCCAGCAGGGATGAGCAGGCAATAAAAGTTTAACAAGCCACCAAAACACAAAAACTAATATAAAATCTGCCATTTGGCAAAATCAGTGAAGTAAAATAACAAACTGATAAAATAAAGAGTACAATCTCTATACAAAATTACCTGACATACTACGCTTCTATCTTTGTATATAAGGAAGTGAAGAATTATTATTAAAGATGAGAAATTCGTCCACTATAAGGAAGTGAAGAATTATTATTAAAGATGAGAAATCAATCCCCTGTTAATTTCATGCAACTGAACTTAACATTAATTTGTATATTTCTTTTCATTTTCTGTATTGTATTGTGGTTATATTGGAATTTTAAGGAAAGGTGGTATTTGTTTAGGAGCAAATATTTTAGTTGGGAATGTGTTTCTTTTCATCTTCTTGGATCATGTCACAATTGTAGCAATTGAAGGAACTTAGAAGAGCAACAAATTAAATTATGATGATGTATAGATCATTCATCAACAATTATACAATGAAATGATAAAAGATTGCAAAGTTTTTTTTTTGAATTCTGAGAATAAAGTTTTGTATATGTACAGATTTAAGAAGATAACTAAAATCTACGATTGTCTACAAACAAATAATTAATCATAGAAATATACCATGAATGTTCATTATCTTATGTTTTCCCCTATAATGAACATTTGGAAGAACACCTAGCAAAGCTCGAAGTGGCTGAAATCAATCACGAGAAAGAGGCTTTGTGAAGATATCAACAAGTAGTGTCTCACTAGGACAATGGACAAGTTCAACCAAGCTTTGTTGAATCAACTCATAGATGTAGTGGTGTTGAATATCAATATGCTTAGTCCTATTGAAAAACACTAAATTTGTACTCATTTAAATAGTACTATGGTTATCACAATACATCATTGTGGAACCATTCTAGATTTGCTTCATATCATTTAACAATCTCCTCGACAAAATTGTTTAGCAAGTAGTGAAGGTAGCAACTTTGTATTCAACCTCTACAATAGAAGGAGATATAGTGGATTGTTTTTTGGATATCCAAGAAATTACTATGAAACTAAGACTGAAATTATAATAATAAGTAGACTTTTGATCATCTATAGAACCTTCTTTAATAAGTATATCAAAACAACCCTTTGAATGCTGAAAATAAAGACTATAATGTAATATCCTAAGAAGATACTTGAGAATCCTTTTAGTAACACTCCAATATGTCTCCTTAGGTTTTGGCAAAAACTAAGATACCAAGCCTATGACACATATAATATCAAGTTTGATAGTAGTCAAATAGATCAAACAACTAATCAATTGTCTATAGAGAGAGGGATTCCTTGAAGTAGAATTAATATAAGTGGACAACTTATGTACAACTTCAATAGGTACAAAGGCCATTGGACTGCAATCCTTCATATGAAACCTCTAGAGAAGATCTAAGACATACTTTTATTATTCTTCTTCATATGAAGAAGATCTAAAACTATAGCTATTATAAATTTGGAAAACAAAGAAGAATTATTCTCAGTGTAAATAAGATCGTCCATATAGAGAACAAGAATATGAATATTCTCACCAAAATTATTGATGTAAAGATTAGGATTCAATTGACTCTTGATAAAACCTTCCTTTTTGAGGTAAGAGTCAATTCTAGAATGCCATGTCCTTGATGCCTATATAAGACCATGCAAGGCCTTCTTCAACCTGTAAACAAAGTGTTGTTTGGAAGTTACTTCAAAACCTTGTGGTTGAGGAACATAAGCCTCTTCATCAATATAATCATTCAAAAATGCACTCCTAACATTCATTTGATAAGTAGTCCAACCATTTTGAGTTGCTAAAGGAAAAACTAAAATCTAATAGTATTCATCCTTGCTATAGGAGTAATTTTTTAAGTACTTAATCAATACCGTCATGTTGAGTGTACCCTTTTGCAACTAATCTAGCCTTATTTTTGTCAATAATCCCATCAAACGTATACAGTTTTATATATCCACTTGATACTTACAACTTCATTATAATAGGGCAACTTCACTAGCTCCCAAATGTTATTTCTTTCAATGGATGTCATTTCACTCTTCATGGTTGCAACCCATTCTTCTTTCTCACTAGCTTCATCAAAAGTCATGGCATAGTTAAGTTTAGCATGGGACCTTGTTGTCATCTTATCAAAATTAGTTTCTAACATGAGAGTTGGAGGATGATTTATTCTATTTCTTCTTTGATATTTATTATATCTCCTTGTCCCTACATTTGAGGGTTCAAATTCTACATTATCAATTACTTCTAATTCATCAAACACTAGTGTATGAGAGACTCATTCTTCTACATTATTCATAGGTTGGTTAGACTCTTTTAAATCAACCATAATTTTTTAATCCTTTTCATTAGGGAAATGTTATTCTTTTTCATCAAAGATGACATCTCTACTTATTATTAATTTCTTATTGATAGGAACATACAATCAATAAGCATTATTTTTAGAGCCATAACCAATGAAAATGCATTTGAGGCTCATATCACCCAAATTTTTCCTTTTTTCTTGGTAGATGTGTATAAGCAACACATCCAAACACTTTTGTATGAGCAACTAATGGTGTAATGTTTTTTCAAGAGTCATTTCGTGAACCATTTTTATAGGAATTTTATGAAGAAAAAAAGACTACTATAGTGACTACCTCTACCCAATTTTTTTTATCTAGGTTATTTTATTTCATCATGCTTCTATCTATTTTCATAATTCTTGTATTTTTCCTCTCAACAACACCATTTTTTGTAATATAAAGAGAGTAGTAAACTCTCTGAATTCCATGTTATCTACAAAAATATAAAAATAAATTTGATTTATACTCTCCTCTATTGTATGACTAATAAACATTACGTAGTGACCAATTTTATTTTTCCATAAGCTTCTTATATTCAACACACTTACCAAAAAATTCTAAGTATTCAACCAAATTTTATACTCAAGGTTTATGTGAAACATCATCAATAAAAGTAAGAAAATATTTAGATTTATCTAAAGAAAGATTTTTCATAAGACTACATAAATCAATATGAATGATCTCAAGAGGTTTTATATCCCTTTTAGACAAACCAATTAGAAAATTAGTTCTATGTTATTTTATATAAAGGCATTCTTTACAAACTTATTGTCTATTATTAATAAATTGGAGTCCTTCAACCATATGATTTTCTTAAGCAAAATTAAGCCATTGAAATTGATATTCCCATACATTTGATGTCATTGATGACTATCATGCATGTCTATTGTGTTTAATACCTGATTAATTGAAGAAAAACAAGGAATCATGTGATCACCTATCATGTGGGATCATGCAATAATTGCATACATTATTTTGTTATATGCATTCATTCCTATCAAAAATAACTTGGTAATTATATTCTTGCTTTGGCCAATTGATCTAACAATTTTTTTTTTGGAAAATGAACCAATAAAGTATCAGAAATATTCTTAATTTTGTTTGTGTTAATTAGCCTCCTCAATAGTTCCTTTTCCTTTAATTCCATATGATTAATTATCCTCTAACACAATAATTCTATTTTTTTTTAGATAAAAAAAATTCTCATTAGAATTCAATTGTGAAGAGAAACTAGAATCAATATACCACACAGTGTCTTCATTGTCATTTGTATTCAAGCAAGAAACACATAAACATAATAATTACCTTATATAGTGTTATGTGCAATTTTGTTATGCTAGCATTTTGACTCATTATGACCAAATTTGTTAATATATATTTGTCTCTACTATTACCCTTTTTACATTGGCCCCTACCTCTAAAATCATAACCTCTTCCTTGATAGGTGCTACTAGACTCTCCTCTATACTCAATTTTAGGATGTGAATCCTTCAAAATTATTTTTCTGATAAATTTTAGAAAAAATATTATTTTTACACCTTATGTTGATCTTAGATGTAAATTATTTCTCTATAATTTCTTCTATATTTTCATGCTTTCTTTAGCTATTAATAAAATGCCACTTAATTCATTAATTTCCATTATTGTGAGACCTTTTGAGATTTCTATTGTGAAAACAACATTGTCAAATTTTGGAAGGAAACTTCTCAATATTTTCAATGACATGTTGATTGTTTGCATTATCACCTAGAATTTTCATTTGATTTACCACTTTTTTTTTTAAGAGGGGTAAATGCTTTTGACCCGAAGCTATGAACTGGTGAGGTCACAAATGGGGGACCTCATCCCCACTAAAAATTCTCAACAATTACACCCCAATGGGGTTTTAACCTTAATGGCAAGATTAACAACACAACAACTTAACCATCGCACCATGCCACTATTGGCTTGATTTACGACATTTTCAACTATAGTAAAATATTTATTTAATGATTCATTAAAACCCAATTTGATATTTTCAAAACTCTTTCAATGTTTGTAGTTGTGTTGAGTGAGCACTTTGATGTGCATTCAAAAGAATATTTTATGCCCATGTTTTGAATGTACATAATCACCTATCTTAGGAAAAAATGATTGACTTAGAGCACCATGAACTAGATATAACACTTCACTATATTTTTCCATTTTCCTTAAGTTCTCTCTTCTGTTAATTATTTAATGTATTGATATTCTCGGTTTCTTCTTATTCTCTACTAACAATTTATCATAAATCCTTAGATTTTAACAATGTTTGCATTTTTGTACTCCAATAATTAAAATTAGTCTCATAAAAAATAGGGATCAACAACCCAAATTTTCCTAAAATAGGGAATGTAAAAATCATTTTTATGTTAAAATAAATATTTAATGCTCAAGAAAGAAACCAATTTCAATCTCTCAAGAATTTAGTAATATTTCATAGGATTCATGCTCTTGTGCCCATAGATTTTTTAAGTGTCAAGAAGAGACTCCATTGTGGACTTTGCAAAGAGCTCATATGATACTAAAAAGAGTTCATAATCTATATCCAAGTGGGGAGGAGTTATAGTTCCCTAAGTTGTGAGGAATCCTAGTTGGGTGGACCTAAATGGTGCTACAAATCTCTATTAATTTCATTAAAAGACTCGTGTACCATCCTATCGACCCTCATTACCACTAGATCTTGTGACCTTTCTATTCCCACCCCTCGAATGAAGGAATAACCCCACTAGCATGATAATTCAACATTGAGACGAGGCAATCAACTTGAACATGAGGAGTTAGGGGGTTATATTGTCCATAGCCCACCCAAGAATTTTAGAAAGTTGGTTTGGGGGCTAAAGAAATGGTGATAGGGAATTAGTTGGGTCCTTCAAACTATATCCCACCTCTCTAATAATTATTCTATGTTGACCTATATGATTTGGCAATTTTAGTATAATAAGACAAACTAGTTGATTCCTTAAATTTGATAGCTTGATATTATATCTAAATAAATTGTTGGTAAAATAATTAAGATCGTAAATAATTTAAATTTTTATGTGTATCCAAGTCATTTGAGAGGAGGGTATGGGGGGAGAATAAGAGATACCTAAGAGTCCATTTTCCATACTATCTTAGCTTCATTCAATGAGATTTTTTTCTAGAAAGAAGCACTTATGATGTGTTAAACTTGTAGAAACAACAAAAATTGGTTACTCAAACACCAATGTGACAATAAAATGACATAGCAAGAAAATTAATTCAATTTAGTTATCATAAATTACCTATTTGGCTATTTCAAGTACAACAAGCTCTACAATACTATTTGTTGTCACATGAAATCGCATCCTACTAAACATGAGGTTCAACATTTCAATGACACAATGGAGCTGACCTCAAGGTGTGGGACCTTGCAGATGAGGTCAGATCTCCTAAGAAGGTTGGATTCCTTTCAAAACTAGATGCAACAATACTAGTCCAACCCAATATTGGATAACTCTACACTAATCCTAATCTATCAAACTGTAGAAGGAAAAATGGAGAAGAGGACGCTGGAAATTAGAAATATGGTGATGCACTAAGATTGAATATGTTTCTCCTGCTTGTGATTGCATAAAGTATCAACAAAACCATTGAAGAAGTTCACATAGTTCCCTATTTCATCAATTTTATAAGAAATCATGAAGGTTGGAGTCTGAAAGATCAAAAGGGATAGAAATCACCCACAATCAACACTTATAGCAAGTTAGGACATTCATACAAGCTACATAAATGATAAATCCTATGCATGTATAGAGGTATCAAATGTTACACATGATACAAGCATCGAGAATAGGTAAAAATAGTGATTTTATTAACACAGAGCCATGAAAGCCAATTTTACAATTGCAAAATGTAAAAGTAGCATTAGTTTGCTAGAGAAAATCTAGGGAAGAACCTTTATAATGAGCACAAAAGTGATTTATATCATCTACAAGTCATAGGAGAGAAAAAGGGCATGTGACTAAGCAGGAAACCCTAGCCAAAACCCTGCAAATCATGTGCAGATATGTATCCATCCAAATCCCAAGCCAAAATATTGTCATAATGGCCCTAACATCATAGTCATGCTTCCACAATGATGAATCCATGAATGAAGATCAAAAACCCCACAAAATTTGTAGCAAACATGACTAGGGATGGCCCTCTAACAGAAAGGTGATTTGAAAACAATAAATGAAGCATGGGCACCCTCTTTCCACTTGAAGTTGCTAAAAAATGCATTAAAATCATCCATGTAGCTCCAAGAATCAAATCTAGTAGTTGGAGAAGTTGTTGCAAAATTAATGATGATTTTTGGGTCGAAACGTGAAAATTTGTTGGGCAGTGAAAGTGGGGAATGCATAACGAATTTTGGACATTTGGATAGAGGGAACCCAAAATCCTGAAAAGACGAAAATTTTTGAAAGGAACTAAAAACCTCGATAAGACATTTTGAGAAAAACTGTCCTTGGGGAACTAAAAACCCTGACATGACATTTTGGAAGAAAAATGTCCTTGGGGAACTAAAAATCCCGACAAGACATTCTGGAAGATAAATGTCCTTGGGGAACCAAAAACCTCAACAAGACATTTTGGAAGAAAAATGTCCCTAGGGAACTAAAAACCCCAACATGACATTTTGAAGAAAAAATGTCCTCATGGAACTAAAAACCCCGACAAGACATTTTGGAAGAAAAATGTCCTTGGGGAACTAAAAACCCCAAGAGGACATTTTGGAAAAAATATGTCCTTGGGGAACTAAAAACCCCAACAAGGCATTTTGGAAGAAAAAATTCTTTGGGAAACTAAAAATCCCAACATGACATTTTGGAAGAAACATGTCCTTGGGGAACTAAAAACCCCGACAAGACATTTTGGAAGAAAAAGGGGAAAGGGGAACCGAGAATGGATTTGGACAAATGTCTAGAGGGAACCTAAAATCTTGAAATGACCAAAATGTCCCCAGGGAACTCAAAACCTCAACAAACATTTTTGAAGAAAAAAGGGGAAATTTAGCCACCCTTGAGATTTTCAACTGTGTATTTGGTTGAAGCTTAGCAAAGGGATAAAACAACTACCAAAGGGACACTTGAACATGATAAACTCATTAAGATTTATCATATCAGTTACAATTGATAGGAATAAAACGGGAGACACAAAGTGACAACATTTTGGCAATTTCTACGGGATAATTGCTTGTTAATCATGGAATCCAAGGGCCTTATCAGTCCATTGGGGGGCTGATGCAAGAAGTTGGGTACACAAAAAGTTCAAAAAGTGGAAGTGTTTTTGTTGTTTTTTAGAATTTGTCACACTTAGACTGAAAATTTGAGGCACTTACACAATGAATCTTAAAAAAAGTCAGTAATATGAAATTTTTCATTTTGAATCTAGTTTCCAAATATGTAAATTATTCAAATACCCAGATTATAGAAATTAATTTTGATAGGGATCTATAAAAACCAATTTTTAAAAGTCATTTTTTTACCATACCAGGCACATGTACGGACAACACTTTGTGACTCAAATAAAATTATTTTGCTAATTCCTTTTGGGAAAAGAGAGCTAACAACATGAAGTTTAATCTAGAATTTTTTTTGTAATTTTTGGTTGAATAATTTTTTTTATTAAATTTTTATTGGCCTTAATTGCTATTTTTAAAAATCATGTGTACAGACAGCATAATTAGACCTAAACTAAACATTTTTTGACTCTTTTTTTTATTTTGTAGAGAATTGTCTAAATTTTGATGCCATATAATTTTTTTACAAAAAAGTAATTAAAAAACAAAAAAAAGTCTGATATTTCAAGTTTAAGGACTAGTTTGCTTAGAAATTAATTAAAAAATAGAAAACATAATCCAATATTAATAAAAATTATATATTTGGAAAGTATACATTGTGTTCTCTAATGGGTTTTAATTTTATAGATTGATTCAGAAAAGTCCATCAGCCATGTTGTCAAAGTTGGACATTCTTCTTCAATCTGCCTTAGTTTTTTAGTTGCAGGTCAAAGGCTAAGGCTCGGATTGCTAAGCCTTTCCCAAGCCTAAAACCAAGGTTGGATGTGGTGTGGGAATTCAACTTTTAAATAACGCGTACGTGTTACAAAAATGCATACACGTTATTTAAATGAAATGCGTACGCATTTCATAACGCATATGCGTTATCTATTCACCCATTGGGTAAAGGTAACGCATACGCGTTATGAAATGTGTACACATTCCTAGAACATAACGTGTACACGTTTCACAACATGTATGCATTTCTAATATAGTCTTTTTTTCTAATTTAAAAAATACTGGTAAAACACGATTTTCCTGCAACATTCTTTTTCTGCAGTATGGTCCAAAAGTGTCATTTTCTACATTTTTTATTGCAAATTTGTCTTGTGCAAGGCATATTCTATTCAAATTGTTGGAAGAGACAAAGTGCAGGTTGAATTTTTTGAAGTGGAATCAAGTACAAGAACTTTTTAGAAGAAGATTTGGAAAAAGATAATTTTTGGATGTACTCATGATGTTTTTGTACTTCAGAGTTTATAGAAAAAATGATCTTCATAGTACATAGTTTAATTTGAATATTTGAAGGAGGTGGCAATTTGAAAATAGGTTTCTTGAAATAAAAAAAATTGTCATCAAAAAGGGTTTGGTAACCATGGGTGATAAGAAAAGACAAAAAAAAAAGATGTAGAAAGTTAATGACACCCGAAGAAATTCAAGCAAATAAAGATAAGGAGGCAAAAAGACAAAGGGAAAGGAGAGAAAGGATTTTTCAAATGAAAGATTTGGAAGCATCTAGTTCCAAGAATGTTGAAGAGGAAGCCATGAATGATGAAATGAATGTAGATGATGCAAATGTGGAGATGGTGAATATGGAAGAAAATGCAATTACAAAGACAAACCCAACTATGCCTTCAACTTCAACTTTGAATGATATGCAAACAACTTCGGGTATGTCTTCAAATCCACCTCCTAATGATATGGAAAATGCACCTATTCAAACAATCTATCCAGGTATGTGTTCAAACCCAAATTTTGATAATATTGATATTGTTTGTTTAGATGAAGCTCGATACACCATTGATGAGATCAATAATATTAGGGTTGAAACAATGTAGAAACAAAAAAATCATGAAATTATATCTTATGAGAATGAAAATGAGAATGAAATCCCTCATATTGATGAAAATGAGAATGAGAATCCCTTTTACATTTGAAAATGAAAATGAAACCCCTTGTGTGAATGAAAATGAAACCCCTTGTATAGATGAAGGTGAAAATGTTTTTTTTACAATTGAAACGGATGTGCTAGATAACCTTCGTGGTAAAGTTTCTTGGAGACAAATTAGAAATTATGGAAATAAAATATATTAAAAAAAAATTATAGAAAGAAATTAGGATTCCAATGTCAACTCATGGTGCAATTGATGAGAATGTTGAAAATGAGAAAAATGATGAAAAAATTAGGTGTTTTTCTAAAACCAAAAAAGAAAGATGATTCAGTAGAACAAGTCATATCTAGTGTTGCTAATGCTATTGATGTTATTGGTAAGAAAATTCAATCGAAAGAAAAGAATGCAGCTCGTCGTGCAATAAAAACTTCTCTAGTTGATAAAACAGCTTCAAATAAAAGAATGTTAAGTAAGATTAATAAATGTGTAAAAGTAAATCCTAGAAATTTGATAAGAGTTGCTAAAAGAAGAGAAAGTATTGAAAAGGACCCTATTAATCAATGTTGGAGTTTTAGTGGTAGACTCCCAAGATCATACATGAAATTAACTAATGAAATTAAATCTTTAATCGATTAATTTTGGCATGATAATACAAGAGCATCACCTAACATTAGAGATGTCTTAAAATTAAGGGTGGGTTCCAAAATTCGTGAACCTCATCCAAAGCATCTCTTAGATATGACTCAAACTGAATTATATAAAAAAAAATTAGATGCTTAAATCTTACCATTGAATATTAACATAAGTCAAAGATCATTTGAAAAGTGTAAACCTTGGTATGTTAGAATTAATAAGCAACAAATCTCTTGTTGTTGTAAGACTCATGTACAATTTCGTTATTATTATGATATATTTTGATATATACGATGCACTTTGCATGCTAACCAAATTATGCAGGATATTTGTGGTATTAATATGCCAAGTCTAAAAGAATCAAATATTTTATAGCAAGTTTGTTTTGTGATCCCTCTTTAAATGGAAACTCATTTTTTTTAAAAGCATGCATTTCTGGAGAATGCAATAGATGTGGTAACTTTTCATTATTAGGAGAATGTATGCATAAAAGTAGTTTAGATGAATTTGGACAACAATTAGTGGATGTAAAAAAAATTAAAAATGTTGAGTATTATTTAAAAGATGGAAAAATTGGAAAACGTGTTGAGCTAATTGTGGAAAATTTTAGTGTGCATGCTTTTATTAATGAATTCAAAGATAAATTTGTACCTAAATATGTTCAACACTCTCAAAATGCTCATTGGCTTGATAATCAATTTTGTTTATGTAAAAACACATTCTCAATTGGAACTATATTGTCAATTGTTGATTTTGCTGAAAATTATACTCTTGCTCCACAAGAAGAAATTCAATCATAGTATTATAATTCAATGCAAGTAGCTATATTTGTTCACATTGTTTATAGACATGCAGAAGATAGTATAGAAGATAATAGAAAATTTTTGAGAGAGTACCATTTTTATGTAAGTGATAATCGATTACATTCATCTAAGTTTGTACAATATTGTTTTGATATATTTTATAAAAATTTAAAAGAGAGGAATTCAAATGCTAGAATATCTCATATGGTCAGATAATTGCACAAGTCAATTCAAAAATGCTAGAATGTTTTATTGGTCATGTAGAGTTCATAAGGAAAATAATATCCAACACATATGAAGTTTTTTTGAAGTTGGTCATGGTAAGGGAGAACACGATGGAGCAGGTGCATGTGTGAAAAGAGCTCTTGCTAGAGATCAACTAAAATTTGAGGATGTTGTGAAATTTAGAGATGCACCTACAATTGTAGATTGGTGCAATACCAAATTATCTACAAGAACAAGTGAGAGCTCAATAATTCAACGCTTCTTTTGGTTAGTTGAAGAAAATGATATTTTTTCTCAACAAGATTGTGAAACAATTAATGGATCTGCAAAATGGCATTTGTTTAAGAGTTCGAATGCAAACACATGGACAATATGGACAAGGGAGTTGGCATGCTTTTGTCAATTTTGTATTGCAGGTGATTGGGAGGCATGTGAAAATATAGAATGGGTGGAACAATGGCAACAAAGAGCCTTAACACCTACATCGACACATGTTCAACATGGAACAACAATTGAAGATAATCAAGTGTTCGCATCAGGGGATTATGATCGTGTTTCGGATCTTGTACAAGAAGGTACATTATTTATTGAGTTGAATTTTGTATGTATGCATGTTTATATGTGAATTAAATATAAGTCACTCTTTATTGAATTTTGTATTTTTTTTTTGATGAATAGGAAGCTATCTATATTAATTCAAATATAAAGATACACATTCACAAAAAAAGGATGGGTGGTAAAAAGGCACACCCCGAGAGTCAAATGGGCAGTGCCCAAAAAAACCAACAGATCACATGGGCAAAGCCCAGAAGTCCAAAATTACAAAGTAAATAAAAAGGCCATTAAGAGGCTAGAGCAATGCCAGTAGAGCCAGGAGGGTCTTTGTCATCCAAATTTTTCCCCCATACATCAGCGGGGTCTGGAGTGATGTCAGAAGGAGGACCCCAACCATCATCAACATCTTTTTTCTCTTTATCTTCTTCCTCACGCTAAGGAAAGATTACAAGCACCATATGCAAAAAAAATTTACCAATGGCTAGCCAACCATAGCTAGAAGCAAAAGGGTCATTAGAGGGCCACTCGAAACCGCCACCACCGCTCCCTGAAGCACCGCCAGAAGGCCACCCCTGGCTAGCCCACGGTGGAGGAGAGCGGTTTCACCAAGGAGTGTGAGAATCCCACCGAGACGAAGGCTGGGAATAGGGACGCGTAGAGCCACTCCACTGTCGGCCCCTGGAGGGCAACCGGCATGGGAAGAGGTGGGTGAAGCGGGGACCCGAGCAACAGTACAAAGGGAATTACCCCAGTGATCCAGGAGAACCTGAAGGTGAGCAACCTCAAGTGCAACTTTGTTAGCTTACACCTGAACCTGTAAAAGAACATTAGAGAAAATCATAGCTTTAGCATATAAAGATACATGAATATCCATTAAGATACATGAATATCCATTTGAGTATGTGAAAAAATGCAAGAATTTTTGTCTTTCCAAATATTGAAGAGAATTTTCACCCTGAAAGTGTGCCAAAGCTGGGTGAATTTTGCAGGAAATATGGGAGAATCTCCTAGCAACACCATATGCCAAGAGAAAGGCTCTAGCCTAAAGGGCCAAAAAAAGTCATGAATCCAAGTCCAAAGTTGTTGGGCTTTGGGACAAAACTAGAAAAGATGCTTAAAATTCTCAGCTTACCCACAAAAAAGACAACGAGGGTCCCGGACCCCCAGGTGAACAAGCTGAGAACCCACAGGAAAGCCTTGGAAAAGAATACACCAGGAAAAGTGGGAAAGTTTTGGCTCAACACTTGCAGACCAAGTGGCAGCAAATATTTTATGCCAGACATGAGCGGGAGATTGAAGAAACCACCTCTGGTTCAAACTTTGAATCATAGGAAAATGTGGTGAGAGCCACCTGTAACCGAGCCAAGGCTTGTAATTTCTGAAAGGGGTGTCTAGATACCACTTCCAGTCTTTCCACCAAGGTTTGGTCCCACGAATTCCAACTTTATGAGGCATCTCAGTAGGAATAGCATTCACCAGACCCTCATAAGTAGCACGGTCCTGGTTATGAAGCCTAAATTGGGCACGAAAAACTTTCCATGGCATAATACACATGGTGGGTCTATGAAATACCTGTTGGAGGGTCTGGATACCCTTCTTGTGAAACCTGAGCGCCTTAAGCCAAGGGACTTAGCCAACGGCTAACCATTACAAGCAAAAAGAGGTGACCACCAAATATTGTGTTGGTTGAGAGAAAGCCCATCTTGAAAACCAGAGCTAGCCCAATGGAGCCAAGGTTTGACAGCCTCCCAGGCTTGCCAGATACTTTTGGCCACAAAAGTCCCAACAATCTAAGCTGGTTCTTCCATGACCAGAAGGGTTTGAAATTCAATCCCCTTCTAGGCAGGTCTATGGATAGGGAAGTCGAATTGAATGCTATTCCTGAGAAGAATTTTCTAGGCCTCGTCCCCAGTAAAGGCACAAATAATCCATTTAACACACAAAGCAGTCCCTTGTCATTGAGTAGACAACAACCTGAGACCTCCTAAGTCTCTGGGACGGCAGCATAATTCCCAAGCTACACGGTGAAACCTTCTATGAGACTCAGAGGAGGCCCAAAGAAAGTCTCTAAGCAATTTCTCAAGCTTGCCATAGGCAGCTTTGGAAGGGGCCCAACAAGAAGAGTAATAAACATGGGTGGCCGCCAGAACTTTGGAACACACCTAAAATTTCCCTGCCAAAGAGAGGGGCTTAGTAATCTAATAAGCAAGCTTATGCTCAACCCTAGAGAGCATGGCTTTCCAAAGCTCAGTCGGGGACACCTGAAAGGCAAAGGGAATGCCTAGAAACTAAAAAAATTCTCCTAGCCCAATCCACTTCCATCCATACTATTGCAACCAGGGCAGAGAAGGCAAGCTAGAGTGTCAGTAACACAAAGTTTTATGCCACTGGACTATAGATCTAGAAGCAAGACATAAGGTATTAAGGCACTCAAGAGCTGTCGCAATGGAATCTTCTTCCTCCAGAAGGGTGAGGAATGAGTCATCAGCAAAATGGCCATTAACAAGCTGAGCCTGAGAGTTGGGCAGAGAAATTCCCTTGACCCACTGTTGGGAAACCACATTGGCCAAGAGGTAGCCAAAGCCCTCAGCTGCAAGCACATACAAAGAGGGGGCCAGTGGGCACCCTTGCCGAATGGAACGAAAGAGTCTGAAGGCATAGGATTGACGGCCATTGATGGTGATACAAGCTTAGGCATCCACAAAGAGCATTCAAACAGATTGAATGAAGTTGGGCCCAAAACCCAACACTTGCAGCATAGGAAGAATAAACAGCCATTCAATGTGGTCATAGGCCTTGACAAAGTCAATTTTAATAAACACGGCTCTCTGGTTTGAACGTTTGGCCCATTCCATGCCTTCCCAAACAGCAATAATATTATCCAAAATAAATCTAGATTTGATAAACCCAGCTTGTTTTGGGCACACAATCTGAGGTAGAAAATGGAAGATTTTAAAAGTCAAAGCCTTGGCGATAATCTTGTAGGAGACATTAAGAAGTGTGATAGGTCTACAGTTGCAAATGTCTTTTGGGTCACCAAGCTTAGGTATGAATTTTATGTTACCTTTATTAATTAAGTTACCTAGAGAATTAGAATGGAAAGCTTCTAAGTAAACTTGATGCAGATCATTCCCAATATAGTCCCACATGGCCTTGTAGAATTCACAAGGGAACCCATTAATTCCTAGGGCTTTGTCATTAGCCATGGAATAGACAGCCTCTTTGAGATCATCAACTGATAACATTGATCACAAAAAAAATTATGAGCTGAAGAAAGCTTATTTGGCACAACAACAAGACAATCCTAAAGGGCTTGTTGTCGCACAGGCGTGAGCTCCTACACGGTGAAGACTTTCTCATAATGACGCACAAAGGCCTGGAGAATATCAAGCAGCTCAGAAATCACCTAAATGCCATCTTTTTTTTTAATGCCTGGGGATGAGTGCCTAGCATGCAGAGCCAAAAAAAAAATGTATTTATTTTTGCAGAACATGTGTATGTTGTTGTTGCACCTGAGGGGAATGAAGAGGAGACAAAGTACCGGTTGGCTATATGTGTTGAGAGAAAACATAAGTTGGTACATCCTAGAGTGGATGATGACAACTTTGAGTATCCAATTGGTTCAGTGGTTGTTGTTGGCACTGGCTTCGAAAATATTTGATGAGAAAGAATGGCTTGCCTGCATTTAAAGATTATGAAAGACACAAGAAGATTATACATTATTCACATTTGATTTTGGCAACCAATATAAAACTAGTTAGATATCAAGGGAAGCCTGCTAATAAATTTTTATGGACACTTTAAATGGATGATCATGAGACAATCATAGATGCATTACAGAAAAGAGAGGATGCAGATAGTACAACAGAGTAAATAAATATTACTAGTAAGTATATCTAGTTGTTTATATATTTAATTGATATATATATTTTTCTTTAATCATTTCCTAATTAAAGTTTTATATCATTTTTTGTTTCATGTCTCCCAAAATTAGATGCTTTACAAAAAAGAGAGGAGATGCACATATATTACAATGGAATTCAAATCTAGAGACAGGTAACTATGTATAGTTCTAGATACATTTAATTGATAGTATAAATTCATTCTCTCAACTCCCCTTAATCCACCCTCTTGCATCCCCTTAAGCCATCCTCTTAGGGCCTATTAAGCCATATCGTAATGTTCATGGCATGCATCCCCTTAATTCACTATCTTACATCCCTTTAATCCATTCTATCAACTCCCCTTAATGCACCCTCTTACATCCCTTCAAGTCATTCTATCAACTCCCCTTAATCCACCCTCTTGCATCCCCTTAATCCACTCTCTTACATCCCTTTAAGTCATTTTATCAACTCCCCTTAATCCACCCTCTTACATCCCCTTAATGCACCCTCTTACATTCCTACAATTCATTCGATCAACTCCCCTTAATCCACCCTCTTGCATCCCCTTAATCCACTCTCTTAGATCCCTTTAAGCCATTCTATCAACTCCCCTTAATCCCTCGTGCATCCCCTTAATCCACTCTCTTACATCCCTTCAATTCATTCTATCAACTCCCCTTAATCCACCCTCTTACATCCATTCAAGTCATTCTATCAACTCCTCTTAATCCACCCTCTTGCATCCCCTTAATCCACTCTCTTACATCCCTTTAAGTCATTTTATCAACTCTCCTTAATCCACCCTCTTACATCCCCTTAAGCCATCCTCTTAAAGGAAACTCATAATTCCCCTTAAGCCATCCTTTTAGGACCCATTAAGCCATATCCTAGGGTTCATGAGATGCATCCTATTAAACCATCCTCTTAACTCCCCTTAAGGCATTCTCTTAAGACCCCCCTTAAGCTATATATCCTCTTAGGTACCCTTAATCCATCCTATGGCAAAAATCATTTGAATTTGTATGGAATTTACTATATATTGTTCTTTTCTCGCATGAATTTTTTTCTTAAATGACTTATAAAAATTGTAGTTACTTACATTAATTATTTTTGTAGGTTTTCATCAAGTCAATCTATGATATGATTGTTGAACTAAAAAATTATTTTATCAAGAGACTATGTAAATATCAATTTTTGGTCTTCACCTAAAAGTTGATAAGCTTTAATTGTATCTACATGCACATATATGTTTCATCACGTTATATAGTTGTAATAAACATCTTGACATACATTATATATGTTTGTCCGATGTCACTTTCTAAATATCTTGTTCCAATTTTATAGATTATACATTTCATGTCTTGTATTTACCACATTTTATATAATTATTCAATTGTATAGATTATGATTATACATTTTATACATACAAGGAGATAGTTTTTTTGTTTATTGATTCAAATATTTGCTATCTAATTGGAAAATAGTTAAAATTACCTGCCCTTAATTTATTATGAATATGATCTAAACTATTTAAGGAATGTTTTACTTTGTCACCTAACCATGTGATAAATTATATATATGAAATTTGATTCTAGATAAGAATTTATATAGTGCATGTAATAATGAAAATTAGATAAAATATAAATATAGATGTGTATGAGTGCATATAATCATGAAAATGAACATAACACGATCTCATAATTGGTTGCATATATAATCATCATATTAAAGTCAACTAATATAAATAAACACAAATATGATAATAACATGTTCAAAATAAAACTAGAGATAGATAGTCCATAAAATTTATATGTCAACTCCAACACATATATTTAAATAAAACTAGAGATCTATAGTCCATAAAATATAAAACCATCTAACTTTCAGGTTGATCAGTCAAATCAAGTCTCCTCTTTGTTCCATGTCGACTAGATGTACCCGCATCATGTTGTAAAAGAGTACAAGAAACTTGAAATTAGATTTAAATTTATTTAGAAATTTTGATATAATTAAACATACTTAAACTTGAAAATATAAACTTTTAGATAAAAATAAATTTAATTAAATATCTAGTAAATATAGTAAAAATGATTTCTAGTATGCATAAATTACCATATGATCATATGAATCTATAACTGGCACATTTTCTTCAACAGGTAGCATAATTGTCACTTGAGAAGATGCAAATGCCTGATCTACTATATCCTGCATATTCATATAAAGAAAACAATATGTGAAAACTTTGAATATATATATATATATATATATATATATTTAAAAGGTCCATAAAAATTGTATAGGAGATTTAAATTAAAGTTTACAACCTTGAATGATATGACCTCATGATCACACACCTGAGATTTCCCATGCATAAATGTCGACAATGTCTCAAGTGTGCAGCCCGCCATGGGTATCTCATGAAATTCTTGCATATAGATGTACAACAATTCGTATAGATCATTCACACATGTGTATGTAAATGAAAAAATTAAATTAGATCTATGATGTGTATTTAATTTAAACTTAACAAACTTTTGAAAGCACACACCTGAGCTAATGATGTCTCACAAGCGCTCACCACTGTAACTTGTGATTGGTCAGTACTAGGTATCGAATGACCTCCCTGCATCTAGATATAATATATCAATTCACACATGTGTACAAATTCAAATTAAATTAGATATATATCCACACAAATTATTTAATATATATTAGTTCAAGTACCTATCCAAAAGGTGAGCCCAGATCTACAACACTCGACATATACACACAATGATCATATTGAGTTTCAGGCATCACGTGATCATGCATCTACACCAAACACTTATTGAATTAATATTATATTATATATAATTTGATGTTATTATTTACATGAATTTTTCACATTTCAAACTTTAATTAAATTTAAGTTCAAAAGATGAACATACCTGTGTAGGATGATCCTCAGAATATAGTAAATTTAGGTATGACCCCGTCCTAGATGCATGTGCGTCACCTAAAGTGGATGTCTGAGTATCCCTATAGCCCGAGCCTCCATGCTCTCTATTGGCCACTTCAATGGCCGCATGTGTAGTTTGTTGAGTGAGTTGTCCAAAAAGTGAACTCAATGCTCCTAATGTCAATAACATGGTCTACTACTAAAATGCAGCGGGAACACCAGGAAAAGGAGGTGGAACAATAGGATCAATTGGAGCACGTTGTTGAGGATCGACATGTGCTCCTAGTCTATGTTGGGGCATGCCACACCCAACTCCCTGAAATGACCTCATATCAAAATAGTTGGGTTTTTTACCCAACTCAAACTCAGCCCATAACTTTCTCAAAAAGTACAAGGGCACCTCACTGTTTCCATGTGGTGGACTATCAAACACCATCCACTATCTCTCCCAAAAATGTGCAACTATCTGCGGGTGCCTACACCATAAAATTGAAATTCATTTTTTTCGTGGGTGGAATTGGTTGGTTTGTTTGGGGGTTAATAAAATATTGGCACATGGCTTGTTTGTTAATTTTTAGGTCATTGATTTCTTTATATGACAATCCATCTGCATAGAAGTGTCTCCTCTCTTCTCTCCATTGATGGAACCTATCTAGGTCTGCATCAATAGATAGAACATAATCAACAATAGTTTGCATCGTAGATGCAAACTGTGCGAGATCTAGGCTCATTTTTTATGAGATCTATATTTCCTTGAATGAAAATGAGGTTTTCTTGGATATTCTGTCTTAATTGATCATGGTCAACTATAGGAGGGGGTGTGGGGTTAGGCGGTGGAGAATGTGGAGGTGTGCTAGGGTTTTGTTCATGTGGTGGATTGGGATGTATGGGATCTATAGGAATTTCTTGATCGGGCATAAAATACTCTAAATTAAACATTAGATCCATGTGAGCAATGATATGGCAACTGCATGTTAAACAATTAAAAAATATATATCAACAAACTAATTAAATAATGCACACAATTTCAAAGTTATTTAAAAATCACATTGAACATGCACAAATTCAAAATATATTTCATTTGAAGACCATTCGATTTATAACATTAAAAAATCCATAACATTAAAAATTCATAGCATGTACACACATTAAATTGAGTCTAGTGTGGGGTTGTTAATATGAAGGGTAGAAATGAAATTATGGGGTTTTATTAAAATTTATTAATCTCATTCATTATTTTCAAATAATACTAAAGATAAGAATGAAAAATTAATAGAAGACATCGAAAGGGACACATAGATATATGATAGTGACCTAATTGCAATGTACAAAATATAAGAAAAGATGAGTCAAGCTCTATTCACCAAATTTTGAGAACTTCTTTGATCCCCTTAAGAAATGTCAAATTCCCCCTTAAGACATCGATTTACTATTTAGGGTGATAGGATGGCTTAAGGGGATCTATGTGTAGTAAGGTCCTAGGACAAAATGGTCCATGGCTTAAGGGAATAAAATTTGGTGGAGTTTCCTAAGGCAACCAAATTTCATTTTAAGGTCCTACAACAAAATGAATAGATGTATTAATCAAGTATGACATAGAATTTAATTATATCCGAGGACATAAATTGATTTATCTAAATTTTCAAATTTCATTATAAGAGACACAAGTTCTCTATAGTGGGACAAAGTAGTTAAGAAGAAATTATAAGTTTAACACTAACGTTAAAATTTATAATCCCATTCATTGTTTTCAAAGAATACTAAAGATAAGAATGAAAAATTAATAGAAGACATTGAAAGGGACGCATAGATATATGCTAGTGACCTAATTGCAATGTACAAAATATAAAAAAAGATGAGTCAAGCTCTATTCACTAAATTTTGAGAACTTCTTTGATCCCCTTAAGCAATGTCAAATTCCCCCTTAAGACACCGATTTACAAGTTAGGGTGATAGGATGGCTTAAGTGGATCTATGTGTAGTAAGGTCCTAGGACAAAATGGTCCATGGCTTAAGGGAATAAAATTTGTTGGAGTTGCTTAAGGCAACCAAATTTCATTTTAAGGTCCTACAACAAAATGAATAGATGTATTAATCAAGTATGACATAGAATTTAATTAAATCTGAAGACATAAATTGATTTATCTAAATTTTCAAATTTCATGATAAGAGACACAAGTTCTCTATAGTGGGACAAAGTAGTTAAGAAGAAATTATAAGTTTAACACTAACATTAAAATTTATAATCTCATTCATTGTTTTCAAAGAATACTAAAGATAAGAATGAAAAATTAATAGAATACATTCAAAGGGACACATAGATATATGCTAGTGACCTAATTGCAATGTACAAAATAAACAAAGATGAGCTTGAGCTCTATTCACCAAATTTTGAGAACTTCTTTGATCCCCTTAAGAAATGTCATATTAGGACCCCTTAAGACATCAATTTATGATTTAAGGTGATAGGATGGCTTAAGGGGATCTATGTCTAGTAAGGTCCTAGGACAAAATGCTCCATGGCTTAAGGGAATAAAATTTGGTGGAGTTGCCTAAGGCAACCAAATTTCATTTTAAGGTCCTACAACAAAATGAATGCTTTTAGGGTTTAGGGTTTAGATTTAGAGATTTGATGAAATGAAAACACATAGAAGACACATGAATAAATTTTTACAAGTAAATGAACTAAACCCTACCACCTAAACTTAGTGCTTTGAATAAAATATGTGACATTCTAGGAATAGCTTCAATATATCAACAATTAGGAATTTTAGATTTCAATTATAACTAAGTTGTTGAATTACGATGAATTTTGAACCTATTTGGACCTCTAAGCACTCTTGGATGATTTAAAAAGGAAGAGGGGATCTAAAGTGATTTAGAACCAAATTTTTTTCTAATCATATATTTTTTGAAACTTTTATATGGCATAGACTCCTCCATATTTATATAAATTCTAGACACATGGGTTTTCAAAAAAGAACTTAACTGCCACTAAGTGAGGAATCAATTTATCAATTCAATAAATAAATAATCTTAGAAAATAAACCTTTGGTTATAGAATTGACTTGCATTTATGAATCATCTATCAAGTTTCTCAAAAAATTAATTTGAATTTTCCATTGAAATGTCCATGCTACAAGTTAGCTTTGATACACTAGTTTAGAGAAAGTACAACATTTAGTTTTCCTAATCTAGAACAATGCCACTACACATGAGAGTTAAAATAGGAATTAGATTACACACAACCTATAGATCTTATGAATAACATCCTTAAATTAAGGCTTAAATATGATCATAATGCATCCTTACATAATTCACAAAGGATCTCATCCAAATAAGAGAAATGGGTAGAAATCATTCATGCTTCACATTTTAATATTTATTTGATTTAATAACATTTATGTGTCTAGCTCTATCCATATTGCACATAGTCTAGATTAACAAGTATGACTTGCATTTATATGTTTTTTTAAGAGAATACATCATACACTATATAAGCTAATAACATTGATATATAGTGATTACATGCTCATATCAACTAGCATCATGATATATAAACTTATTAAATCAAGCACATAGTTTCACATGAGGTACAGTATTTTACTTCACTGGTACACTTTCTCAAGTTAAATTATACAATCATGAAGTTTTATGAGATAAAATTAGGTATCAAATTTATATTTTGTGAACATATTATAATTAAATCAATTTGTTGGTTAATATATAGATCTATGCTTTGATTGTTTGTACCTCCTTTATTAGTCAATTATAAATTTCATTAGTAGTTGTGTGGATCACCAACGACATACCAAAGTGTACCTAACCTATGGACTATAATTTGTGATCCCTCCCTACATGCTATGTCATCAAGTCTTACTACACATCCTTATTTTACCTCTTCTATTATATCGCATGCCCCTAATATTGAACTTTTCATCACTTCCACCCTAAATAAACTAAGAACCATGAGTGAGAGTAAAAATCATACAAAGAAGGTTATGCCAAATAAAAAATGTAATCTAAACCTCCTTGAGGAGCCCTAATTGAGGGTTTTAGGTTTACGTTTTAGGGTAAATAAGGTTTTAGATTTACGTTTTAGGGTTTAGGTCTAAGGAATAACCTGTGTAACTTAGTTTTTAGGAACCTATGTAAATTTTGTAACCTAAGGTTTCTAGGGTTTTGATTTCTAAGTTAAATGTGTCCAATTTAGGTTTAGTTTTTATGGTTTTCAATTTACAATTTAATGTTCTTTGTTTCGTTGACGTTTTTGGCTTTTTAAATGCAATTAAAAACTATAAAACATTGAACTAAAACACACTAAACAAACAAAAACTAAATACTAATTACAAAACAAAAAAACAAGATATAAAGCAAAAAAAAGGCAGAATTCAACCAACCTGGAGGTCAATGAGGTCGGTTGTGTCGATGGGAGGAGGTGGCAGTCAATTTTTTCTTCAATCACGGCCTTTGAAACGCGTACGCAATCTCCTCTCTTCTCTAACGCAAACTAAAATGGTGAGGAAAAATGAAATACAATCGTTTATTTAAAAAAAAATACCTTCACAAAACGCATACTTGTTTTTCGGTTTGCATACCTGAAGGTGAACGCGTATGCGTTTGGATTTAGGCTCAGGTACCCGTTCCATAACATGTACACTTTATTTTGAAAACGCGTACGCATTTCCTATGAAACTTTTTATTTTGCCTGAAATTTCCCCTCTTTGTGTACCCAACTTCTTGCTTTTACCCTAGGCATAGAGTCATAAGGGGAACCTACAACAACTGGCTTTCTTCAAAAAAAATATGACAAAACATGTGCATGCTTGCACTTAGAGGAAAACAAAGACACCTAGATCATGCATTCCCCTAAGGAGAATGTAGAGTGTGTAGCAACAGTTCTTGGAATTCCATTAAGTGGAATTGGGAGAACCTCACCATCCAGCCTGGAGAGATGGAATGCATTAGCCTCCTTACAACTAGTGATGGCATACGGACCACTCCAAATGGTGTCAAATTTGGTATGCCTTTTAGCTTTCGCTCTATCTACATCCCATTTTAGCACCAAATCTCCTTGAAACACTTTGTGGACAACTTTTTTGTCAAAATTTCTCTTGACCTGTACTTGATGAGTCTCAAGGGCCTACAGAGTCTTGTTCCTAGTCTCCTCTAACTCCAATAGTTGTCATGGCATCATTTTTTGTTAATTCCAAGAGATGTGCTAACTCAAGAGAAGGCAACTCCAATGATAATGGTAGCCTTGCCTCCCTTCCATAAACCAACATGAAAGGGGAATTTCCAATAGAACTCTTGGTAGTGATCCTATGAATCCAAAGGGCTATCTTCAGTTTGTCATGCCAAAACCTTTGATTATCCTCAATAGTCCTTTTAATTATCCCGATGAGGTTTTTGTTTGAAGACTCATCCAAGCCATTTCCCCAAGGGTAATAATTTGATGAGTTTTTCAAGTATATACCATGCCTAACTTCCCAATCACTTATTTGAGTCTTTTATGTTGTACAAGTATGTCATAGTTGGGCATGATTTTGGAAGTTGCAAACTATATTGTAGGTTATACAAGTTCTATATTCATGTTTGACTTTGATGATTCATGGACTATAGACATACCACAATAAACTTGATTACATTTATAATGGAGATGAGAAGCTATTTAACTCTCTTGTAGGAGTTTGGTTTTTTCCAAATTAACCCTCATGTGCAGCCATTATGCTGCTATTTTTCTATGTTTACATATTTTCATGATTATGTAATGTAGAACCATCTACACATCATGTTTTGTAAGTGTACAAACAAATGAACAAACAATCATCATAATCTAGGTGGTGTCTATGAGAAGCAACAACTAAGATATTCCTTGATGATGAATTGTTTTAAGATTCCCTCAATTTACGAATCAATTAAGAGCCATCATCACATCACAAAATGATTAATTTAATTGACCAAATTTTAAAAAACCATTTCCTCAAATACTAGCCTATAAGAGATATATTTCTCATTTTACAAATAGAAAACAATTTACCAATTATTCTATATGTATAAATAAAACCTCTCATCCCTTAAAAGTGTGTTCATAATATGAATTTATTTCCCAAGGTACAAGTACAAACAAAACTTACCATTACTTATAAAACTGCATTGTAAAAACCCCAACCAAAAGTAGACATGCAAGGACAAAACATATACAAAAATAGTAAGAACTTATACATCCCAAACAGGAGTAACGTCTGATTTGGAAAACCACTGTTGAGTCGTCAGAAAACAAGTTTCAATTGTCATTTAATGGTAAACTAGCCTCCAAAATATCAGATAAACCTAGAATTTGCATGCACAAACACCTCTTTAACATATTAACATACATATAGTTTTCTATCGACGTAATCTTTGAACCTCCTTTAGATGCAAGTGCTAGTTGATAATTCACAATAATAAACAAATCGTCACTTGATATCAAATAAAGTTTATAACATCTGTTCAAAATAGGAAAATAATCGACGGTTGTAGCCAAACTCAAAAACTGTGCAAACAAATCATTATACAGATCCTCATCAAGAAAATCCAAATCAGTAATTAGTTCATTATGACCAGATACAATGGATTAGGAGGAGTGAAGTAAGTTTTGTGTGTTCTAAATTTTGTGGTGTCAATTTTTTAATGCCTTCATTTTTTTTGGTTTTATTATGACAATCATACTTAAGGGAGTATTGTTTTCTTATTAAGCCGAGAGGCTTCTTACACTCACATCAACCAGTATGTGTACATTTTTATTCTCCCCATTTAAATTGACGTCTACTAACCCGTCGCAAAATAAAGTATTTATCAATAGATTTGTGCTTTTAAATCAGATTTTAAAGCAGTTTACATACTGCGAAAATTTCCTTGTTTTAGACAAGATAATCTTGAATATTTTTTTAATATCAATTTAGAATTTTTATTTAATTGTAATATTATATTTAAGATTTTTTTTATATGTAAGTTTTAAAAGCATGCATTATCATCATCTTTTTATAGTTTTACTATATATGACGTTTTTAAGGAAATATAATATAGTATTCTAATTTATAATAGTAATATATATCATTTTATAATATTTGTTATGGAAATACATATTAATTTTAGAATATTTTCAAAAAGATAAAATATACATTTTTAGAAAATACATGAATTTTAATTTATAATATTTGTTATGGACATATATATTAATTTACAATGTTTTCACGCTTTTATAATTAAGCCGAGAGGCTTCTTACACTCACATCAACCAGTATGTGTACATTTTTATTCTCCCCATTTAAATTGACGTCTACTAACTCGTCGGAAAGTAAAGTATTTATCAATAGATTTATGCTTTTAAATCAGATTTTAAAGTAGTTTACATACTGCGAAAATTTCCTTGTTTTAAACAAGATAATCTTGAATATTTTTTTAATATCAATTTAGAATTTTTATTTAATTGTAATATTACATTTAAGATTTTTTTATATATGAAAACTTTAAAAGCATGCATTATCATCATCTTTTTAACATTTTTAAGAAATATAATATAGTATTCTAATTTATAACAGTAATATATATCATTTTATAATACTTGTTATGGAAATACATATTAATTTACAATATTTTCATGCTTTTATAACTTTTAGAAGATTTTTAACAAGATTATCTTGAATATGTAATACAAAAAAAAAAATACAATATTATATATATAGGATGATAATAATGAATACTTTTAAAACTTAGAGATAAATAAAATCTTGAATTTAATATTACAATAAAATGGCAATTACTAAATTGATATTAAAAAATTCAAGATAATCTTGTTAAAAATCTTTTTAAAATTATTAAGATAATCTTGTTAAAATCTTGATAAGCTGTTATTTTTAATATTATTTTTAGTTTTAAAGTTGTTTTAAAACTGTATTGTGAATGTTTCATTTCGTACATAAACTTATGTGAACACTACCCTTCAACTATATAATGCACAAAGAGCTTAGAGTGCATGTACATTGTCTAACAAACAAATTTGTCAAGAGTGTATGTTGTCTAAATTGTACGAAGCTTCACTTGGTAATGCAAGTTTTCATCATGGTTTACTTTATGCATATTGGATTGATGATTTGCAGATAGGATCTGGATCTTGTTTTATTTTGTTCAAAGTTGCCTCAATCAATAGTAAATGATTTTAATTACACAAGTTTTGTATGTAGGTAGAGTTGAAAAAATAGATTTAACATTGAACCAAAGGCAACCATCTTCGAAAAGGGAGAGATAGAAGACCAAGATTGTGATTGGGAGAGGGCAACAATTGTGGATTGTGTAGGTATCTGCATTTCTTATTTTACTTGTAATCAATTGTTTTTGAATTGTAATATGAAACATAATGATCTGTTTTTCCTTCTTGATATCGATTTGAGTTTTTGGATTTCAATTTTTTGATTTGAGTTTTTCGATTTGAGTTATTTTCTCTTTCAGAAGTTTATTTTTTGTTTTTTGAACCATCTTCTAGCAAAGTGTTGCCAGTATAATCTCTGATATATTGTTGTCGTTAGGATTTTTATTTAATTTCTTAACTTCTTATGATTTTCAAAGATATTGATGCTCTCATCCTACAAATCTGAGTCATTTTCTTCATTCATACTAGAGTGATATGCTATATATCAAATTCATAACAACTCCTACATTTCTATAAAACTCTAAATTGACCTTCAACTTGCTTGGTTTTTGCATCTGCATTTGGTGGCCCTAGATGAGCAGTAGCATTGATTCATGTTGTCTTCAGGATTTTTATCAAGAAATAAATACCAGGAATCAAAGTACATACCTACAATTCTATAACAAAACTCTTCAATCTAACTTGTTTATCTGCTTATTTAGCCTTAAAAGCTTTGTAGTTTAGGTTCGTGGAGAACAAATGTGGCTTCAGAACAGAAAAGGCAGCTGAAACGTGAACCCCTATATGACCCAACTTAACAGTAAATGACTTCAATTATTTTTTGCAACATTCACACAAATATAAGCAAAGAAGATAACAAATGCATGAAGAACATTTTCATCTTTATGCCCTTTTGATTTGTCACAACACAATCCAAAGATGGGATACAGTTGGAGAAATAAAATTAAAAAAACGGTTTATAATATGCATTTTTGGGTGGGAATGAACTTTCAGGGAACTTTTGGACAGAAGATTTAAACGTTTGAAGGAAAATCTTTAGTATTACCCTCCCACATCATTATATATATCTCTATTCAAGCAAATGAATTAATGGTTGGGGTACTTTTTAGAGTTTAGATGTATTTGAGTTTTGCATGAATGACATTTTCGTTTTTAAAGTTCGCTACATTTCTTAAGCATGTAATATATTGATGTTGATTTTATTTTAGTTAAAATGGATAAAAACAGAAAAAGTAGATCTTTAATTAAATAAATATCATTATTATTATATATATTTTTGGTAATTACTGGACACACATCATACAACCCACATAAATATGCATAAATTGGCATTTAAATCATTCTTACTTCTCAGTCATTAAAATATAAAAGTGGATCTAACCAGTAAAGAAAACCATTACCTGAATATAAGTTTAGTTTTTTTAATGTATTTTATTATTTACAAACTAGCATATATATACTTCAATATTTTTGGATGCAGATCTACCAGGACATTTCAACTACATAGACAAAATCATGATGCCACTTGCAACTACATCAAACAAAATCACGATGCATGTGGGATGAAAACATGATTGTTGAGAGTGTGGGAGAAGGTGTGAAAGATCTCAAGGAGGGAGATCATGTGTTGCCATTATTTACAAGGGAGTGTGAAGAGTGCATATACTGCAAATCACCAAAGCCTAATCTGTGTACAAAAATTCAGAATCAATCCCACCAAGGCGGTCATGTTGAGCGATCCTTCAAGTATTAAAAGATTTATTTTTTTGTTTAATGGATTCAATCAAGTTACATAGATATCAACATCCTTATGTATCAAAACATCAAATATTTTCTTTTCCATTCTCGCCCCGCCATGCATGTCCTCCTAAATCTTTTCACATTGCAATGGTCAATTAAACAACTAATAAATCTTGAAGATTATAGTTATCCACTTAATAATGGATAAATGTTCATGATTATAATGGTTTGGTAGAATAAGGCAAGATTTTATGCCTTTTTCCTTAATATGCCTCCCTACTTTTAGTGCTATGGTGGCTCCATGAAGACCTTTTTTTATTAAATTTTAATAATAGCTTATGAAATGTGAAACAAAAATATTGATTGAAAATTAATTAACAATTTTATATAAGTTCTTATTTTTATTTTTGATGAATTCTTAGAAAATTATGTCAAAATTATTTACTATTTTTTAAAATCATTTTGAATTGAAATCAGTTTTTCTTTATAACTAAAAAATTTGGGAAAAAAAGGATAACTCTCAGCATATTTTATATATATTAATATTTAATATATGTATGCTAGTTATATTTTTACATGACAATCAGTACTCAAGATTATAGACGAACCCACAAACTATACCCAGAACAGTACCATTAACAGAACCCGAACGGTATAGAAATGATGACCTCCAGATCAGCACCTCATAACATGGAAAATTCTATGTTCTTAAAACTATATATATATATATAAACAATTCACAACCTTCAAAACAATATAAATATATGGATAGATGATCCAAAAGTGTCTAAAATAGATAGATATTTGTTAGATTTGCAAAAATTTACAGGAATTATAGAGACTTTCAGGATTTTTCTCAAATACTCATCTTAAACTACATATGCTTATAAAAGATATACTTCTCTATATTCAATTTGGTTTAAAAAGGAAAGACTGACTAGCTATCATATGCTTGTAAAGGAAATTTATCCACTAGAATTCTCCTGGATTGGGAATGACAAACAATCATTGAAATTGCTTAAGTCACAGTCCAAGCACCGATATCAGATTACCAGGTGACAAAAGAAAACAAAATACAGAAAAATTTAACCAGCAATCAAGGTTCCAGACTCAACCCCAAAGTTTGTGGATTGGTAAAAAATGAATTTAAAGCTAAATACTGTATATTTTTCCAATAAATTAAAAAAACTGTACAAAAGTGAATGACAAAAATTTATATACATTTTATGCTTAACGTCAATTCTAGAGCCTTGATTTTAGTTTTTACTGATTCTCTGTACAACTAAACCAAAGGGAACATACAACACATAATCAAACAAAACAGGGCCTTGGTTCCCCGGTGAGGGTTGACCTTATCCTTTGCTTTCAGAATCAGGATGCGAATTCATGGCAATCTTTACAGTACAGATACTTCTCAGGCCCAACTTCTAAGCCGGTATATGCCCATGCTATGTACTGCAAGCAACCATTGAGAATGTTCTGAAAAGCATCCCAAACAGGAGTAACGTCTGATTTGGAAAATTTATTCAAGCTCCAGGCAGCACTAAAGTCCAACAGAGTACGTTGCTTCAAGCATCCAAAACAGGTTCGAGGTTTCATAACTGCGGCCTTCCCAACCTTACTGATGGTGCAAGTTCTGGATGAATTTGGAGGAATAGATACTAACCCAAACCTGGCATAAGCCAGACCATGTCCAATCTTAAATATTGCAGTGCAGCCCAAATGAGTGTGTTCTTGAGCATCCAAAATAAAGAATTACAAAATAAATTCCAAAATGTCAAAGTATAAGGGAAATATAGAAACACATATTGAAAATTCACCCTTCCTATCCAGGATTCTCTACAGGGCAACCTCTGAAGAAACCAGGCGGTGAGTCTCCCAAACTTCAACCCCCTGCATCTCTGCCCTTGCCACAAAAAGCCTATCTCCGCCCGCACCAAGGGCCATAACTTCCTGCCCAGTATGTCTCCTACTGTGCTCAATAAAATTCCTCCTGAAAGAGGTCTCCCAGTACTCTTTCTCATTCGAACCCACACTGGCAGTTGATAAAGGAACCTCAGACCATACTTCCAAATCCCCACCTCTGCTACAAAATATCTGTCTTCCATAGCCCAACAGCTTAGCATCTGGCCTCCCTTCATTAACTGCCAGGGCAGGATTGGTTTCAGTCATATTCATCCATGGGTCCTGGGACTTCAAGTGCCTGAGGTCAGCCATGGCTAACTTGCCTGTCATCACACTCACCTTAAAAATACCAGTTAAATCTTCATTATATGTCACATCTGCAAAGCTGTCACGTTCCATGACCCTCGGGTCCGCGTTTGAGTTTGGCTCTTTCCATTCCCATACAATTTTATCGGCCCGCACGTCCCAGAGCCTTATGAAACTGCTGTAACCAAATGTCCCACCATGCACACCAGTAGCCATGAGTAGGTCCTTAGAATCCAGGTACAGCAACTTAGTGGCCACTTTTGTATGTGCCGAACGGCCATTTTCTCGGCCAATTTCCTGCATTTCAATAATTGTATGAGAAGGGGAAAAAATGTTTGGACATTGACAATAATTGTGACGCAATACTTATTAGGCACTACAGTTGCTATAAGTACTTCCAATTCACAAGCAGGCCAACAACATTGTATATGGTGACTAAGGCAATTACTGGCTGAGGATCAACAACCATATATGTATACAATTATGATCAGATCAATCATTGGCTTAGTCTTAATTCACTAATGATGGTCAAAGAAAAAGTTATCAGGTGCAAGTCCTGAGGTTGATGTGTTAGCATCCTCCTTTGGAATTCTAACATTACTCAGCATCACTTTCATGGTGCTTATGTGCTTTGTGGATTGCCTCGTGATTATTACAAGTGTAAGCATTGCTTTGAAAATTACAAGCTTAAATAAAATTCAATATCTACCTTCACGATTTGGAGATTCTCTTTGTCTACCATGAGAATCGTGTTGTCCGTGTGCTGCCCAGTCTCAAAGCTGGCGAAAACTGCTGATCCTGATAAGGTGACTGACTGGACACACGTTCGATATATACGAGTATCATTCCTATCAGACCAGTTTATGCTCTTCACCTGTGTGCCATTCATTGTGTCATAGATGTGAAGTCCGGGGAAGTCCTGTAGACGCAAGTGCACAAATATATTAGTTATAACATTGTACATGAAATCTTTAAAAAGTTTAAAATCAACACAATCAAACAAACACTGTCTATTTGTCACATCGTTTGCATCCAACTAGTCAAGATGAATGCCTCTCTTCTTGGAATGGAGTTGCACCATTCCATGTTGTGCAAATCATATAATAGATAGACAAATCAAATCAAACAAAGTTTGAAATATCGTGATTCAATTTTATAGCTTCCTATATTTGTAGTTGTATTAAACTTATGGGGTCATTTAAAATCTGAAAACAAATTAATCAAACAGAAGGGTGTATCCATCACTTTATTTTCACTTATCCGGCAGCCCAGATTAACTCCTCAAATGCATTTCTACATAGTGGGATTCGATCTGCATTGTTCATAACTGTGCAAATAATATAATGGGTAACCACATCCAATCAAACAAGCCTGGGTGATTCAACTTAAAACAGATACAATCTTCTGGACAAGTAATGCAATCTCAGGAAATGCCTCTCCAGGCTTATGGAGGAACTACCTGTCTAGATCACCACTCAATACTATATGGAAAGATCTAAACACATATCGATGCTTGGAGAATTATTGACAAACTAATAATCTTCCGAACTACAAAATGCAATTCAAATAAATCAATGCAAATAATCAAACAACTAGGAGGATGAATTTTTAAAATAAAGTAATCTTCTAAACAAGTAATGCAATTTGCCTAGCCAGCATTCCAGACGCCTTTTAGAATGAAAGCAACATGCTAAACCTAAGAGAACTCATTTTAGAATTAAAGGAATCTTCTAAACAATAAATGCATTTTACCTGGTGAGCATTCTAGATGAACCTTTCAGTACCATGTGGAGAAGAGGTAAAAAGAAAATGCACCCAATTAAACTAAGCTATAAGAACTCATTTTAAAACTGAAGCAATCTTCTAAACAAGTAATGCAGTTTGCTTTGCAAGCATCCTAGATGCACCTTTCAGTATTGTATGGAAGAGAGTAGATACACTTTGTTTTGTTTTCTAAATTTAGACATTTTATAACTGTGAGAATCTTCTAATCAAGCACTGCAATTCAAGGAAATAAGTTCATACGATCAAAGAGAGCTAGTGGAACTCATTTAAAATTGAAAAAATCTTCCAAAAGGTAATGCAATCTATCAGTGAACATTCTAGATGCACCTTTATACTACACCGGAGTATCTGGGTGCACTTCAGTGCAATCTTCTAACACATGGCACAGATTCAGATTAATAAATGCGTGCAATCTTCTAAACAAGTAATATATTTCACTTGGCAAGCATTCTACATTCACCTTGAGTACCATGTAGAAAAGAGGTAAAAATAAAATGCACCTAATCAAAGTAAGCTAGAAGAATTCATTTCATAAATAAAGCAATCTTCTAAACAAGTAATGCAGTTTGCCTAGCAAGCATTCTAGATGCACCTTTCAGTATTATATGGAAGAGGTTAGATACACTTTGAATAAATGGGAGAGTTCATTTTAAAACTGTGACAATCTTCTAATTAAGTACTGCAATTCAAGGAAATAAGTTCATTCAATCAAACAAAGCTAGAGGAACTCATTTAAAACTGAAACAATCTTCTAAAAGATATTGATATATCAGTTATAGATGAACCTTTTAAGTACTATACTGGAGTATCTAGACGAACTTCAAGGCTATCTTCTAACACGTGACATAGATTCATAGAAATATATGTGCACAATCAAATAAAGCTTAGAAAGATCATTTTAAAGCTGAAATCAGAAACAATCTTCTACAAAAAGAAAAGTAATTAAAGGAGCTGCTAAGCTAGGATCCTGGGAAAGCCTCCTATCCAATATTTTCGATACACTGATATATCAGTTATAGATGAACCTTTTAAGTACTATACTGGAGTATCTAGATGAACTTCAAGGGTATCTTCTAACACGTGACATAGATTCATAGAAATATATGTGCACAATCAAATAAAGCTTAGAAAGATCATTTTAAACTTCTACAAAAAGAAAAGTAATTAAAGGAGCTGCTAAGCTAGGATCCTGGGAAAGCCTCCTATCCAATATTTTCGATACACTGATATATCAGTTATAGATGAACCTTTTAAGTACTATACTGGAGTATCTAGATGAACTTCGAGGCTATCTTCTAACATGTGACATAGATTCATAGAAATATATGTGCACAATCAAATAAAGCTTAGAAAGATCATTTTAAACTTTAAAGCTGAAATCAGAAACAATCTTCTACAATAAAGCTTAGAAAGATCATTTTAAACTTTAAAGCTGAAATCAGAAACAATCTTCTACAAAAAGAAAAGTAATTCAAGGAGTTGCTAAGCTAGGATCCTGGGAAAGCCTCCTATCCAATATTTTCGATACACATTTGCACACGGAAATGTCTCGTTGCAATTCAATGTTTCAAGAATTCATCTAAAAACGATAAGAATCTTATAAACAACTAAAGCATTTCAAAAACTGTCTTTCCAGCATTCTTGAGAGGACCAATCTATCCAGCATTCTGGATGCACCCTTACATATTCACTATACGAAAAGATACAGCTGCACCGCAATGTGATTTTAATGAAACTCTACCCGTTCAATAATGTATCTAGCAAGCAGGATGTACAGTTTCCCAAATAAGTAATGTACAGTAGGATAGACAACTTCCTAAATAGGCTGGTAGAGTACTGAATCAGCAATTTCTGAATTATGAAATGCATCAATTAATACATCTAGAATGCCGAATAGACAGTTTCCCAATTACCGCTGGAATGTGGGATAGACAAATTCCCAATTAGACTATTTAGAATGCTGAATGAACAATTTCCCCGTTGCGAAAAGCATATCTGAACAGTTGATTCCAGATATTCCAGCTATAGATTTCATGATTGAACATTGGAAATAATTTAAAAAAATTAATTTACCAATTAGTGCATCTATAATACTGGATAGGCAATTCCCCCAATTTTTTTGTTTTTTTATGAAAAGATCCATACATATTAACCAAGAAAAATAAATACATGCGAACGAATAGCATCACCCCAAGACGAACTGGCAAAGCCGGGATACAAATTATCATGGAAAATTCCCCAATTCAAAAGCTTATACAGACCAAATTAAACTTAAAATGCATTCAAAGTCATCTCACCTTGGACCCAACTGCTGCCCGGCTGTCAGAAATTCTGTGCAGGGAATCGACCCTGTCTAGTTCTGTAAGTGTAGTGATCTGCTTCCTGAGGGCCCAATCATAAGCCGTAATTTTGCCCCCATGTCCAACCCACAGTGACCCATCATCCCCTGCACTCAGGGCCGATGGGAAATCCCGCCCATTGGAAAGTACCATCTGGACTCTATCAACATCAAGGCCATCCAATGTCGATGGGGCCATAGCAGCCCTGAGCTGATCCAGGATGCCATAGTATTCAGCCTCCTCGATCAAGGCATCGAGGTCAAATGACTTCGACGCCCCAGGCAACTTGCCCGTACGGAGGAGGGCAAGGAGAAGGGCGAAGGGCCGTGAGTCGCGATCAAAAAAGATCTCGGCCGAGTCTGAGGGCAGACTCGGAGCGGATCTTGCCAAAAGAGATGACTTGCCGGCCGACTGAAGGGTGGCCGTGGTGCTCTCAAAGACTTTTCCACCGACGTTGATTCTCACACGGCGGTTTGTCGTGCCGGGCCTCACGAGAGGACCGCCTGATGCCAATCCGTTCATTGTGCTCTTCTGTTAATTTGTTCAGGAAAAGACCCGAATTAACTGCAGAGGGCCTTTGGGTAGAGGAAAAATCTGATAATTTCAATAGAGAAACTCGAATCAGGCAGAGAAGCAATTTGGGTACTCAACTCTGCTTTAGGTCTCTTCTACTTCAATCGGAAAAGCTCTGAAGGATTCGAGGCACTCAGTTAACTTAAGAAGCCTCCTTTGCTTATCACAAAACCTCTGACAACAGAACAAGACCTTATGCCTGAATGCTTCGCTTATTAGGAATCAGTCAACTATGTCAGCTGGATTGGTGTGCGTGGAAAGACTTTTTTTTGTCACGCTATTCTTATGTTTGATTTTTCCTCTAAGCTTCTAGAACGCGGCATTTTCTGATGCCTGGTTTGACCAGGCAAAACATGGGAAAGTAACATGATAAGTATGACAGAAGTCGAAAGATCTGTAATTTACGACACTTTAACTGACTTGGCATGCAAAATTCATTGTTCACTTCATCGGTGCCTTTATTTGTTCGACTAAGATTAGATGAAGAGACCGAAATACACTGCCTACCTCACTTAAATTGTCAGAAACTTTTTGTTGTTTGGTAGTTCAAAAGCAGTATTAAAAATAAAGCTTACCCATAAGATGACTTTTTGAAATGGTCTTTGGGTTCTTATAATATTGTTAAACATATGGATCAAAAATAAGTTAATAACAAGTTTTTGTTTTTTTTGTTTTTTTTTTTTAAGAAATGTATTTTGTGGTGAATCCTCACGCACACCTCAGTGAGTCGAGGAATGGGCGTGGAGTAAACCATCGGCATCACTTCAAGTGTTTGATCCAATGGGGACATCAAATGGGGCCCAACACAATAGAGGTGGCCAGCCCAAGGGTGGACCTCGAGACCTCCCACATGAAACTATACAACAAACAACCACTTGAGCAAGCCCAATAAATAACAAGTGTTATGGCAACTACTTTTTATTGATGTTAAAATGATTAGTTTGTTTGTTTTTTTATAAAATTTATGTTGTTTTGTTCGATATTGTTTTTTATTATTTTTTGGTTCGATTATAGTTTTGTGTCTGTTGTAATTGATTTTTATAACTATTCTTATGTTTTGCTTAATTCAATATTAAAAAGTTAGTCTATGCTATTATCATATATTTAAAAATTAGTATTTATTTAAGTTATGTCCGAGTAGTTTGGTTAAGTTGTACTTTTTAAGATTTCAATGATGGTATTCAATGTTGAGTGTTGAAATTAAAGCCTTCTATGATAGCTGCCAAATTACCAAATAGGTATATATTTATAAAGAAAAATAAACTTTTCCTAAGTCAACCTAAGTTAACCATAGAGGAACCACATCCACCACACATGATAGTAGCATCAGTTTTGAATAGGGTCCCACATTGAACCCCCTTTTCCAATTCTAAATTTCCTCTCACCATTTTGTAACCTTTGGAAAAAACAACATGCACTCCCACATCATTCATCTTGTTGATAGATAATAGATTCTTCAACAAATATGATATGTGTAACACACTAGAGAGATTCTTGACTCTCCAAGCTCTCAATATGAGTTAATTTTCCCATGATCAATGATTTTGTGAAAAGTATTATCACCAAGAATATTTTTCTACCATCATAATTTTCATCCATAGAAAACCATTTTCTATGTGGATTAATATGGAATGATGCTAAAAATCAATCAATCATGCATCATCACTTGCATGCATAACAAAAGATACAAGGAACAAATATTCAAATTTCTCATTGAATGTCTTCAAATTTAAACCATCATATTCATTCTTAGCCTTCTTCACCTTTTAGTTTTTCTTAATATGGTTAGTTTTACCACAATGCCAAAATTTTACCTTTCACTTACTCAAATACTTAGATCTATCGTTGGAATTAGATCTCCTTTCTCTCTTCTTGTTATTGTATTTCTCCTTTGCATGACCTATCCATGTATTTATACTTCATTTATTTAGACAACAAGGTTCCAACCAAATCCTCAAGTTTTAATTGAGAAGTGATGTTAATTGCCATCACAAGGTTAGTCCATGAATTTGGTTTTGGACAAATCAAATTAATGCACCATTATTCCTCATTCATGTCGACATTAATTGATGCCAACTAACTAATACTGGTGTTGGACTCCTTTGATTATGTTGTCATTGAATCTCCATCATCCACTTTCAAAGAATACAATTATTTCCATATGAAAAGAATATTTACCAGACTTGGTTTATTCAAAGCCCCTATCTTAACTCATAAATTTTTATCTATATTCTTTATATAAAATTTTAAATACACCAAATTTGAAAAGTATAAATAGAAAATTAAATCTAATATTTCTATCTAATTTATCCCAATATACTTCATCTATAACTCAAGGTATAAAACTTGGTGCCACTATGGTTGCAATCCATTAATTATACTTTGCTGACACTTTTTAGTATTATCAATTGTAAGTGCTCAATGTGACCCATGAATCATGTCTATTTTAAGTTTATGTTTGGGGTGTGTCAATGGGCATGGAGTTTTCCTTTTTGTACTTCTAATGTGAGCTTGTATATATATAGTTTCATGGAGTCCTACAATATGTTCTCAAATCCTTAGTATCCCTTTCCCATTGTGTTTCCTTAGTTCATATTTATTAATGCACCCATAACTCATGTTATTGTCTATCACATGTCACATTTTATGGAAATGCCCGCCCAAGCTTCTATTGATGTGGCAATATTATCTTCTATGGTGATACATTATATATTGACTTGTGGCATCCTTGTGGCTTGGGAAGTGGGGCCTTTTCTCATACTTGGTTGTTGAATTTTCTCAATGCTCTATTGTGGTATCATATGCACAACATGTTCATTTTTCATTTGATGTGACTCTCCAAGGCATTTCAATTCATATTTGTTGTGCCTGTATGGATGCATGTTAGTTTTTTATTTAAGCATGTGGCTCCAAAATTATTTGGATTGTGGATCTTTGTTTGATCTCAAATAATTTACTTGTTTCTTGCACTCTCTTAGTTTTCAAGAGACAATATGTATTTTAGAGATTTTCAAGCTCAATTTAAATGTAATGAGGGTTTCTTGGCTATTGTTGTGTAAATGATGACTAAATTTTTCATATTAATGACTTGGCAGGTGACTTCTCCCCATTGTAAGTACTTTCCAAGGTCAACAATATTTTAGATAGGTGATATGACTATCATTTATCCATGTGCAAGGTGGGTGTGTGATGTAGATTTAATTATTCATGTCTTGGGTACCATTCTCATATTTATTTAGGATCAAAATGTTTGTTGAATGAGAGATATTTGCAAGAGGCTTCTTTCTTGAATAAAAAATGTTCTCCCTTGTCCCATAGGTGAAAAATATTGAGAATGTATTTATCAATGTGATCAAATTTAATTTTATCCTTCTTACTATTGGTAAATTAATTGCAAAGAGTGAGAGTTGGTTTACTTGTTTGTACCCTAACATTGTGGCAAATGATACAATCCCAAGTTCCCTTACAACCATATGAAACTCTATATATTCTTTGTTCCAAGATATAATAAGGATTAGCTAATTTTGGGGTTATTACACTATTATAAATCCTTTGTAACCAAATCAATAAATTCAGAGGAAAAAATCGTGCATGTCTTATTTTGTCCTTCATGTTTTCACTTGTTGTTATGAATGTTTTAAAGGTTAAATTTTTTTAGGGAATGGCATCATATGCCCATTGTTGAGGTTACACTTGCTATATTGTTGATATGTTGATTAGTTGATCCACACATAAGTTCTAAATTTTCTCAAAGTATATTTGAGTTTATCCCTTTAGAATGTGATATGGACTTCTTTTTTTCGACTAGATTTTTGAATAATTGCTTGAGTATTAATATTTCTAGTTACTTAAAGTTCTATAATTCTTAGTTCTAAAACCCAAATTATAGTTGATAGTTACATGCCTAGTTTTAAATATGAACTTACATTTGTGTAAGTGTCAAGGGTAGGGTAATAAATAAGTTGCTAATTGGTTCAATGCACCAATTTTTAGTAGTCACCCCTCCTATCATACAATACTTAAATTATTCAAGGTTCATTTTTTTAGGTTTAGTCTTTGCTATTTTGCTACCTTCTTTCATGGCTCTATAAAACAACTTATGATGAATCTCAAGTGAGTTAATATCTAGTTAAACACTTAGTGAGTCATGCAAGAAGTAGTTAAAATGTTCATATATGTATAGAATGTAAGGGGATTCATCCATGGTGGTTGAGACTTGGTTATGTCTTCAATTGCATACACATGCTCACCTTACATCTACTTAATAGTGAGGTCAAGAGGTCTATTCATGACATCCATAAGGGCAAGCCAAGTCAAGTTTGGTTGTAATTATTTCATATTTCTTTAATTATCATGTGGCCTCAAACGAAACACCTTCCTAAGTTGAGAACAACCAAAAAAGAAGAGTATTTTTCCTCTCCTACATATTTTCCTACAATTATCCATTTATTATTCACGAGTTGTGTACCTCTACTTACATTATCTTTGTTAGAAGATTAATCTTTACTTGGTAAAGATTATTCTTTAATTGTAATTTTTTATTAACTTGTAGGAATATTCCAAAGGAATCCCTACAAGTCTTTTGTTTTTTTGTCATCTCACACATGTGTGAGGATGACTTATTTTTTAATTCCTTTATTAAGGAATATTTGTAACCACCTCCTTAAGAGGTGACACTTTGCACACACATAGATGAATGGTGGCATTCATTGAGTTGGGAGTTACATTCTAACTCCTCTTTCTCACCTCTACTTATTGAGGTGCTTCTCCTCTCATTCTTGAAGATTCAAGCAACAAGCTAAGGCTGAAGCTCTCTCTCTCTTTGTATTTTTCTTTAGGCATTTTGCCTCCATTCATAATATTGGGGTTTTTTCTTGTTTTTTCCCCTTAACAAATTCTTGTGTCTCTCTTGCTTTGGTGGTGCTTGGTTTGGCTACATCAATCTATTTGGTAATATCTTTCCTTCAAACATTTGCTCTTTATTAGTACTTTCCATTGCTCTTTTCTATTTCCTTTCATGGTATCAGAGCTTGGTATTACTAATATTTTTTGAGCTACATTGTTGAAGGTTTACCAAAATTTTTAGCACACCATTGGAGACACTATCAAGGAGGAGAAGAAGAGCAAAAGTCTAATCTTGTTTTTTGATTTGATATATTTTTCTAATATTGTTTTATTGTGTAGGAATTTAAGTTCTTTGTTTTTCATTTCAAATAATTTGTTCTTAAATCTATTTACATTTAGTGCAAGTTTTAAAAAAATCCATTAAGGGTTTATTTTGTTTTCCAAATTTCAATTCATAGTTTTTAACCTTTTGTGTAGTTTTGTTATCTAAAGTTTTCTAAGCTTTTTGCTAAATATCAGTTTAAATCTGAAAAAAAATCATTATACTTTGCATGCATGTTTTATTTTTTGCAAAATTTTAGAAACCCTCAAATAAAGGGTTATATTTCCTTTTTTTAGGGCTCTAATCTTAGTTTAGAAAATTTTATTGAAAATAAATAAAAAAATTACTTTTATTTTCCTTTACAAGTTGTAAAAAAATCTATTTTTTTAGATATATACTATTTGTTCCATTAAAAAAATCTAAAAAAAATTCATTTATTTCGGTAGTAATAAATATATTAAAAAAATTCAAAAATTAGAACCCTAAGGGTTTCAAAACCCAAATCTCTTTTATCATATCTGTTTAACAATATTTAATACAGCAGCCCTGTTATTTTCTTTTCAAAATAATAAATAATACAAAAATAAAATAAATCTTAGGGCTTCTGCCCTTGCAGGTTAAAATCATCGGATCCGCGCACAGGCTCCTCCTGTACGCCTCTCGGATCCTTCGGTCTTGTGCTAGTTTTTTTCACAGCCGTCTCCTCGATTGGGCGCCATCCCCCTGAGTGCGGGTTTGGAATCTTTGCAAGCGACGGCGGTGGAAACCCTTGCTCCGACGGCTTTCGTCGCGCCTCTTCCTTCGTTGGCTCAGCCTCAGATCCCTAATCTCTGCTCTGATACCTAATCTCTGCTCTGCGCATCCTTGTAGCTGTTTTTTTTGCCAGCCAGTTATCCTTTGTGCATGCGTTATAGAGACATTCATTAAACCCTATTTTTTTAAAAACGCCCGCCCATCTATTTCCGCCCGCGCACTTTTTAAGAGTGTATTCGCTTTTTTTTTAAAGTTCTTTCGAACCTTATGAAAGCTTTCATTAGAATTTGTCTTTTATTAAATTTCTTTTAATCTAAAGTTACGTTATTTTTAATAAGTTTTTATAAAGTTTTTTTTCTATATTCACTTTTCAAATAAAGTCCTTAATGTTTTAATTTAATTTATTAAAATTTTAATTAATAATATTAAATTTATTAAAATCTTTATTAATTTTTTTTTTTTTATTAGTATTTATTAATTAATATTAGATTATTTTAAAATTTGGTATAAATATTCATAATAAATTTAATTAATTAATTAATTTTATATAGTTTTTTTCTAAAAATAGTTATTTTTAATATTAAGGGGTTTATTTTTAGGCAGTTTATTTTTAGAAGAGAGGGATTTTTTTTTAAAGCATCTATTACATTAGTTTTTTTTTTCCCCTAAAGTATTTTTATTTTTATTTTTTGCAATCATGTCTACTTTAATTCCTGAAATTAAGTTGAATTCTTCTAACTATCATTCTTGGAAAACTCACATTTCTTTCATTTTTCGATTTAAACATCTTTTAGATGTAGCTCCAGATCCTAAATCAAAACCAGGTTCATCTGCATCAAAAGATGAAATCGAAAAATGGAATCTCAAAAATGAGGAAGCCCTTGGCCTCATAGGTATTTCCATGTCACCCGAACTTTATGTTCATATTGGAACATGCACAACTGCCTATGAAGCATGGGACAAACTCAAAACAATTTATGATAGTACAAATGAATCAAGAAAAATTCAAATTCAAGATCAACTTGAAGATTTGAGATATTCTGATTTTAAATCTATGGATGAATTTTTATTGAAATTTGATGCTTTAAATAGTCATTTGGATGGTTTAGGAGTTAAATTAGATAATCTTAGATTAATTCATCTTATTCTTAAAAAGTGTCTTCCTAGACAATTTCAGCAATTCATTACTAATATTCATGCTCAATTAGCTATTCCTTCTTTAGCTACTCAATTAACTTATGATATTTTTCGTGATTTATTAAGACAAGAAGAGGCTAAGTTAATTCAGTTTGGTACTCTTAAGTCTAATGAACATGCTTTCTTGTCTAATCATAAGCAAAATTTTAAACCTCATTCTAAACAACAACATTATAATTCCAAACCTCATTATAATAATGGCAATGATCCTAGAAAGTTTAACTCTTCTAAGAAACCACATTGCACTTATTGTAATAAGGATGGTCATTGGCAAAATACTTGTTTTAAGAAGCAAAATGAGAAAAAGCCTATGAAGCAAAATAATCAACATCAAAATAAACCTAATAATAATAAGTTTCAAAATAATGCAAATCAATCTAGACGTGCTTTTACTTGTAGTTCTAATGTTTCTCAACCTCTTGAATGGGTTATTGATTCAGGTGCATCTCAACATGTTACTTCACATAAAGAAGTTTTTGAGTCTATGCAACCTGATATATCAAATGTTCCTCTTCAACTTGCTAATAATCATACTTGTAAAGTAGAAGCAATTGGAGATGTGAATGTTCCTAATGGTAAATTGCATGATGTTTTATATGTTCCTGAATTAAAGACTAACTTGCTTTCAGTTGCTAAGCTTTGTCAAGATTATAAAATAGAATTTTACAAAGATATGTGCTATGTTATTGATCCAAAACAAAACAAGGTCATTGCTAATGCTAAATTAGACAATGATAATTTGTTCAAATTTTATGAGTTTTCTCAATCTAGATGCTCTTTAATATCTACCATTGATTTCAATGTTTGGCATGAAAGACTTGGTCATATAAATTCTAACAATATTGCTTTAATGCAAAAGCTTAATATGGTAGATGGATTGCCTAGTATTGTTCCATCTAAAATTGTATGCACAGGATGCATGAGTGGTAAGATGCATAGGGAGCCCTTTCCACATGGTCAATCATGGAGGGCAACTCATAAGTTGCACCTAGTTCATAGTGACCTTTTGGGACCCATGGAGAATAACTCCATCCAAGGATCAAGGTATGCACTTACTTTTGTTGATGATTTTTCTAGAAGAACTTGGATCTATTTTCTTCATAGTAAGGATCAAGTTCTTGATATATTTTCTGAATTTCATAAATTTGTTGAAAGGCAATCTGGTTTTAAACTTAAAATTCTTAGAACTGATAATGGAAAAGAATATGTGAACAATGCTTTTAATAGTTATTTGAAAACATTTGGTATTAAGCATGAGCTAACTATTCCCTATACACCTCAACAAAATGGTGTAGCGGAAAGGAAGCATAGAACTATTGTTGAAATGGCTAGATGTATGTTACATGCTAAAAATATGTCTTATAAATTTTGGGCAGAAGCTATGTTTTGTGCTACTTACATTATTAATAGGACTTCTACTAAAGCTTTAAAGGATATAACTCCTGAAGAAGCTTGGTCTGGTAGGAAGCCCAATCTTAAGCATTTAAGGATTTTTGGTTCAATTGCTTATGTTCACAAACCTAAACAAAAGAGGCAAAAATTAGATGCTAAATCTTCTTATCATATTTTTGTTGGTTATGATGAACATTCTAAAGCTTATAGAGTTTATAATCCTCTTACTAACAAAGTTAAAGTTGCTAGAGATGTATGCATTGCTGAAAATGGTGTTCATGATTGTTCTAAAGTGCATAATATTGATTCTTCTCAAAATAAAGTTATTGTTGTGGAGGATAATCCTCAAGTTGAAACTCCTCTTAACCCTCCTAATGCATCTCTTACTCATAGTGATAGTGATGATGAAAATGTTGAAATTTCTCCTCATGATTCTTCTTCTAGTGATGATACTCCTACATCTAAAAGAATGCCAAAATGGTTTAAAAATTTGTTGCAAGAAAGTGAGGATTATTTAGCTAAAAATCCACCTAAAAGAAGAAAGGCAAATTATTGTAATCATGCTTTGATGTCTAACATTATGAATTCAAATGATCCTCAAACTTATAAACAAGCTAAAGATCAACCTCATTGGCAAAAGGCTATGCAAGAAGAATATGATACTTTAATTGCTAATCATACTTGGGATTTAGTTCCATTACCTCAAGGTAAGAATCTTGTTTCATGCAAATGGTTGTATAAAACTAAGGTTAATGCAAATAATGAAGTTAGCAAGTTTAAAGCTAGATTAGTTGCTAGGGGCTTCTCTCAAGTTGAAGGATTAGATTATAATGAAACATTTGCTACAGTAGCTAAGATGCCAACCATTAAATTAGTTCTTGCTTTAGCTTCTCATATGCATTGGCCTATTCATCAAATGGATGTTAAAAGTGCATTTTTAAATGGTGATTTACATGAAGAAATTTATATGTCTCAACCTTTGGGTTTCATTAAGGAAGGAAATGAACATCTTGTTTGCAAATTGAAGAAATCAATTTATGGTTTAAAGCAATCTCCTAGAGAATGGTATTCAAAGATTAATGCTTTCTTTTTATCTCAAGGTTTCATTAGAAGTAAAAATGATCCCAATTTATATATTAAGCATAGTGAAGATGATATTGTGATTATTATTTTATATGTTGATGATTTAATTATCACTTCTAGTTCTAACAATTTGATTAGTGATGTTAAGTCTCAACTCAATCAACAATTTCAAATGACTGATTTAGGCCTATTACATTATTTTTTGGGTATGCAAATTTGGCAAACACCTAAAGGTATTTTTCTTTCTCAACATAAATATGCTCAAGATCTCTTAGATAGATTTAAAATGAATGATGCAAAGTGTGTTTCTACTCCTTGTGAATTAGGAACTAAATTAATGGTTGATATGGAAACTCCTTTTGTTGATCCTACTTTATATAGGCAACTAGTAGGAAGTTTAAATTATCTAACTCTTACTAGACCTGATATTTCTTATAGTGTTGGATTGGTTTCTAGATTTATGTCTAAACCACAACAAACTCATTTTAAAGTTGCAAAAAGAATTTTAAGATATGTTAAAGGTACTCTTAATCTTGGTCTTTTTTATGATGCAAATTGTGATTTTTCTTTAAAGGGTTATACTGATTCAGATTTAGGAGGTGATCCCAATGATGGGAGATCCACTTGTGGTTATTGTTTCTTTGTTGGATCAGGTGCAATCTCATGGAATAGTAAGAAACAACAATCTACTTCTCTTTGTTCTACAGAAGCTGAATATAAAGGTTGTACAAATGCATCTAAAGAAGCATTATGGTTAAGAAGATTACTTGAAGACTTGGGTCTACCTCCAAAGGATCCTACTCCTTTATATTGTGATAATCAAAGTGCTATTGCTTTGGCAAAGAATCCAATTTTTCATGCAAGGACCAAGCACATTGCTCTTCAACATCATTTCATTAGAGAGCAAATTGAAGACATGCAAATTTCTCTTTTGTATTGTAAAGGTGAAGATCAAGTTGCAGATATTCTCACCAAAGCTCTTTGTAAAGATAAATTTCTCTTCCATTGTAAAAATATTGGGTTACAACCCATTGAAGGGTTTGATGTAACCTCCCCAAGTAAAGCTTAAGGGGGGATGTTAGAAGATTAATCTTTACTTAGTAAAGATTATTCTTTAATTGTAATTTTTTATTAACTTGTAGGAATATTCCAAAGGAATCCCTACAAGTCTTTTGTTTTTTGTCATCTCACACATGTGTGAGGATGACTTATTTTTTAATTCCTTTATTAAGGAATATTTGTAACCACCTCCTTAAGAGGTGACACTTTGCACACACATAGATGAATGGTGGCATTCATTGAGTTGGGAGTTACATTCTAACTCCTCTTTCTCACCTCTACTTATTGAGGTGCTTCTCCTCTCATTCTTGAAGATTCAAGCAACAAGCTAAGGCTGAAGCTCTCTCTCTCTTTGTATTTTTCTTTAGGCATTTTGCCTCCATTCATAATATTGGGGTTTTTTCTTGTTTTTTCCCCTTAACAAATTCTTGTGTCTCTCTTGCTTTGGTGGTGCTTGGTTTGGCTACATCAATCTATTTGGTAATATCTTTCCTTCAAACATTTGCTCTTTATTAGTACTTTCCATTGCTCTTTTCTATTTCCTTTCATTTAAATATGAACTTACATTTGTGTAAGTGTCAAGGGTAGGGTAATAAATAAGTTGCTAATTGGTTCAATGCACCAATTTTTAGTAGTCACCCCTCCTATCATACAATACTTAAATTATTCAAGGTTCATTTTTTTAGGTTTATTCTTTGCTATTTTGCTACCTTCTTTCATGGCTCTATAAAACAACTTATGATGAATCTCAAGTGAGTTAATATCTAGTTAAACACTTAGTGAGTCATGCAAGAAGTAGTTAAAATGTTCATATATGTATAGAATGTAAGGGGATTCATCCATGGTGGTTGAGACTTGGTTATGTCTTCAATTGCATACACATGCTCACCTTACATCTACTTAATAGTGAGGTCAAGAGGTCTATTCATGACATCCATAAGGGCAAGCCAAGTCAAGTTTGGTTGTAATTATTTCATATTTCTTTAATTATCATGTGGCCTCAAACGAAACACCTTCCTAAGTTGAGAACAACCAAAAAAGAAGAGTATTTTTCCTCTCCTACATATTTTCCTACAATTATCCATTTATTATTCACGAGTTGTGTACCTCTACTTACATTATCTTTTCCCTCTGACATAGTGATTTTTTTAGTGGCCAATATTCACCAATTGGTTAATAGTTAAAATTTGAGAATCTAAAATTGGCTAATAGTTCGAGCTACAAATTGATTTAAATTGCCACATTTTCACAAAATTTTATTATAGTCTTATTTAAATCGCCAAAGAATTTATTTTATTAATTTTTTTAACTCAAAAATTTGCCACAATATTCGATACATGACTAGATCATATTCGCCTAAATTTTATAAATTATAGTAGAAATCTATATTAATTCACCAATAGTATATCATAATTATTAGTTTCTTTAGGGCTATATTTCCAATATTTAGTTTCCACCATTGACTTACAATATAATCTAATGACTCTTGTTGTATTCCATGAGGTAAAATGTACTCATGATTTGTAATGCTCACGGGTCCTATAATTTTGAGCCTCATGAGCATTATAGATCATGGGTACATTTTACCTTGTGGAATACAAGGGTCGTTAGATCAGTGATCCAAAAGCAATTTCGGGGCCATGAGAATTATGGATCGTGGGTACATTTTACCTTGCAGAATATAATGAGGGCCACTAGATTATATTTTAAAATAATGGCACTGGCAAGTAAATATTATAATAGACACCTTAAACCCATTGATAATTTCCACCCTTGAGCCCCTTGTTAAGTTTTATGATCAAATTAAGATGCACATAAATTAATTCAAAAAATCAACACAAGACACAGTAGATACCCTGGGAAAACCCTCCTCTTGAGGGAGAAAAACCCAACAACAATATATCACTTATATATTGAATTATCAATGAAAGTCTCTTTTACAAAGACGTCGATATTAAGGCCAAGAATGAGCACCACAATTTGATGCTAACACAACAATGAAGTAACTCTGCCTTCTATAATAATATCGATATGCTCTATAATGTATTTCTTCTTTTACTCTTGCTTGTACTATATGAACAAATGAATCTGAATGCTTGAATGATCAAATGGCACCTTCCTTATATACAATTCAGATGAGGAGACTTCAATAGATATGTCCTTTCAAATGTGATGTCGGCCTCCATGAAATGTGATGACTCTCCAAAAATAATCGTGATGCAAACAGATGGTGGAAACCCAAGAAACAAACTGACACAACTTCTCTCAAATATGCCACTATAGCTTCAAGTCACCAAAAATCAACTAAAGACATATTTTTCCAAGAAGACTGTAAAAATATCAACACAACATCTGCATGGCATCCATTCAACATCAAATAAAATTCCCCAATCATTCATACAAGGTTCTTTTGCAACATTATAGAGTTTCATTAAGTGACCCTGCTCAAAAGGCTACAAAATTAGCCCTCTTTTCCAAACAAAGTACCCTTAGACCTTCTTGTTTTCACAAAACCTCCTTGGAAAGAGTTGTATTGTCATTCCCAACCTCATATTTCATGATCTAAACTCAGATTAAAGGCCTCTAGACCGTTGTACAACCAAACCCTCCTTTTCCCTACATAAATTAGGGTTTTTCAAGATTCACCACATAGAGCCCTTCTAGACAAATCCTAAGCTTCAAACACTTTTTTTTGGGTCTGCACAGACCTTTTATGCCATTAGCAACTCATCCCAACTCACAGTTCACCAAAACTCAACTTAAAACCTTCATTTCACAAGAAAATGGACACCTTCAGCCATAGTTTTCTCACACCGTACCAAGGATTGTGTTTATTCATCATATAATACATGTGAAATCCCTATTCTAACATGTATCTATGCCTCCCCACCAAGAAACAACACAAACAGTAGGTGGGAGGCATCAAAACATGATCACAAACTCATAATGAGACCCTACAACCCTGTCACAGGCAGACACATGAAATCAACAAAAATACAAATCAAATTTATTGTTTGGGCCAAAATATGAATTCAAAAGAAATATTTCACCATCTTCCACCAAAATACAAAGGATTTAAAACCCAACTACTTGTACGGCCTATACAAAAGGAAAAAAAAACTCAGAAAAATAGTGATAATGCAAGAAAAACTGAAGTTTGCTCCTTTATCTGATGAATGCTTTTCACCACCTTTTCAACAGTCCTTCCTCATGCCATTTTCAAAAGCTTTTAAACATTTACAAACCAATATAGTTCTCCTTCAATGCCTACAACCACCATGTAACCACCTTAACCCACTTTTGATTAAAAACACAATTATAGACCCCCAAGTGCTAAATGAGCACTATTAGCAAGTTTGTAGTTTTAAAACACCAAGAACTATTTGAGCACCTTTATGATGCCTTCAAAATGATTCATAAACTCCTACCTTGCACCCTTATTTACAAATGCAAGAAATTGCCTTCAAGAGGCTACAAAGACTCACAGGTGCAAAACTATACCTTGTCAACCTAAATGACTTAAGATGGTTCCAATTACATTGAGATTGGTCTTTTAGACCTTATTAGACAAAAATAAACCTAAACATTAGCATTACCCATCATGATTTCAAATAATAAAAAATGAATGGTGTGGTGTAGGTGCTCCTGCACCAAATTGCCGATTAGAGATGGGTCGGCGTCAACAATTAATAAACAAATATTAAATATCACTTAATGAAGGTCGTGTCTCTTGATAAAAATCACTTTCCAATTTAAATAGCCGATAGGCTATTATTTAAATTGTCTTCATTGCAGGCTTGGCAGTAGAAGCCCAATGTTGCTAATAACATCAACACTCCCTCTTAGCTAGGGATGATACTTCCAACTACACAAGACATATCACCTCATCGTGATATTAGATATCACCTCAACATGATTTCAACCAACATGATTTCAACCATAATGGCTACAACCATGTATGGTATGTATAAGTGTTCATCACCTGTGTGATGTTGTCACCTCAACATGATTTTCACCATGGCTCTCTCAGAGGGTGAAACACAAGTACAAAAGATCATCACATACTCTCTCATGTGATGCTGTCATGGAGTCACACACATGACATTCACCATGACTCTTTCAGAGGATGGAAACAAGGGCTTTCACCTCAAATCTCAAAGAGAAATGCATTAAGGGATTTCACCTCGAACTTCTCTCAAAGAAGAACTCATTAATCAAAGGATTTCACCTCAAACTTCTCTCACAGAGAAGAACTCATTAAACAAGGGATTCCACCTCAAACTTCTCTTGCTGAGAAGAACTCATTAAACAGGCTCACTGATGCTGAGACTCTTTCTCAGTTAAGGTTAGATTCTCCACTATACCAAGCTTATCTTGAAAGTACACAAACTTGATTCTGGAGAGAGGCTTGGTGAGAATGTCTGTCATTTGCTCATCAGTGCTAATATACCTTAGTTGTATAGCCTTCCGCAGTACCATATCTCTAATATAGTGATACTTGATCTCAACATGCTTGGTTATGTCATGAAACACAGGATTGACAAAAAGCTTCACGCAACTCTAGTTATCACAATGAATGATAGTAGGTTCCATCGATTGTCCAAAAAATCCTGCAAGGAGCTTACGAAGCCACACTGCTTCCTGAGCTTCCACACAAGCTGCAATATACTCTGCCTCTGTTGTACTCAATGCCACAGATGACTGCTTCCTGTTGCACCAGGATATCATAGCATAACCCAAACTTATGCAACAACCAGAGGTGCTCTTCCGATCTGTGACACACCCTGCCCAATCAGAATCATTGTAACCATGTAGCTCCAAGTCTACATCTGAAGAATATCTCAACCCATATCCAACTGCGCCACGCAAGTATCTTAGGATATGTTTAGCTGCAACAAGATGTATCTGTCTTGGTTCATGTGACACATGAATTGACTAAGTGCACTCACAACATAATAGATATTTGGTCTAGTGTTAACTAGATACATCAAGGACTCGATTAGATGTTTGTACATAGTAGGATCCACCAAGTTTGAACTAGCTGCAACCTCCTTCAATTTATGTAGGTTGGTCTCCATGGATGTAGACATGGATTTGCAATCCATCATTCCAAACCTCTTAAGTATATCAATGGTGTACTTTCCTTAACTTAGAATCATCTCATCTGGTTTCTGCCAGACTTCTAAACCAAGGAAGTAATGCATGAGCCCAAGGTCCTTCATCTCAAATTCAGAAGGCAACTCCTTCTCACACTTGAGAATCAGGTGATCTTCTCCAGTAAGAATCAAATCATCAACATATAAAACCAAAATTAATGCTTCACCATCAATTACCTTGAAGTATAGATTTGAATCAACATCATTCTTCAAGAAACCCAAACTTGATAGGTAACGATCAATCCTTTCGTACCATGCACGAGGAGCCTGCTTAAGACCATACAAAGCCTTCTTCAACTTGCAAACATGGGACTCCTTCCCATGTACCTCAAATCCATCAGGTTGCTCGATATAAACTTCTTCCTTGATCACACCATTCAGAAACGTTGTCTTCACATCCATCTGGTGAATCTTCCATCCTCTAGATGCAACAATAGCAATGATGGTTCTGACAGAAGTATAGCGAGCAACAAGAGCAAATGTTTCTTTGTAATCAACTCCCTCTTTCTGTGAAAACCAACAAGCCACAAATCTAGCCTTGTACTTCTCAATGCTCCCATCTGCAACATGCTTGATCTTGAAGAGCCGTTTTGAAGATACCATAGACTTGCCTTTGGGTCCAGGAACAATTTCCCAAACATCATTTTTGAGAATTGATTGGTACTCCTCTGCCATAACTTCTCTCCAAACTTGTTGAATAGACGCTTCCTCAACATTGGTAGGCTCGGATTCGAAAATCTAACTCATTAAGGAAACATAACTAGAGAACTTATGTGTCATTTTACTTTCTCTAAATGTGCCTCAAGGAGCTGCAAAACTTTCAACCTCTTACATAGTACGCTTGGCCCATAGAGGTCTTTTTCTCCCAATTACAATGTCGATAGGCCCATCAGTAGGTTCTAAGGGTTCAACAAGATCAATATCTTCTTTCGCTTCTGAAGTCTCCCTCTGAATCTCAGGAGTATGGTCAACTTCCATATCCTGAGGAGACCCTTCATTATCAATCTCCATATGAGTGCCCTTGGATCTCCTAAATGCAACATCTTCCTCAAATGTGACATCCCTAATGATCTCGATCAACTTATGCCCTAGAATGTATATCCTGTAGGCTTTTGATGTCTTGTTGCAGCCCACAAAAATTCCCTTCTTTCCAGAAGGCTCCAACTTAGTTCTCTTTTCTTTTGGAACATGAACATAGACAGGACATCCAAAGATCCTCAAATGACTAACCTCAGGCTTCTTCCCTGTAAAGGCTTCTTCCGGAGTCATTCTCCAAGACCTTGTGAGGACTTCTATTCTGAACATATACTACAGTCCTAGAAGCTTCTGCCCATAAGAAGGTTTGCAGATCTTGGTCATGGATCATGGCTTTTGTTGCTTCCACGACCGTCCTGTTCTTTCTTTCTGCAATACCATTCTGTTGAGGATTATAAGGGACACATAACTCCCTCTTAATCCTTGCATCAACACAAAAATCTCGAAAGCTGCCAGAGGTGCATTCTCCACCATTATCAGATTTGAGGACTTTGATCTTTTGCCAAAAAGATTCTCTACCAAGGCTTTGAATTCCTTAAACCTTCCTACCACTTCCTCAGACTCTTTAGTTTTCAAAAAATAAATCCAAGTCTTTCTAGAGTGGTCATCAATAAAAAGAACATAATACAAGAACCCACTCGAAGAAGGAATAGACATAGGTCCACATAAATCAAAATGAATAAGATCTAAAATACACTTAGATCTACTTTCTCTACTATGGAAAGGAGCTTTTGTATTCTTACCTAATGCACAACCTTTGCAAGTTCCTTCATGCTCCTGATTGAACTTAGGAAGACCCGTAACCATCTTCTCCATGATAGGTAAGGCTCAGAAGTGTCAGTGAGCCAATCTTCAATGCCAAAGATCACATAAACTTGAAGAATCATGAACTAATGCCTGCAATGGACACGTACAAAGCCCATAGAGGCTTTCATGTCTAACACCAATTACTTGAGCATCCTTGAAGCTAGAATTCTCCATCCACACAAGTACTTTGCCTTTGGAGAAGGCAACTTGATATCCTTTATCTTCTAGGGCTAAAATTGAAATGAGATTGCACTTGATTCCTGGAACATAAAGAACATTGCTCAACTGAAGTGTAATTTCGAAATCCAAATGAAGAGTAGAGGTCCCAATCCATTTCACGGAGTAGCTTGCATCATCTCTGATAATAACTTATTTGGAAGACTCTTTCTCCACCAAGCTTGATAAATGCTACTTAAAACCCGTGATGTGTTGAGAAGCACCACTGTCGATCAGCCAAGTGTTGATGTCTATAGGTACATTGCTCGACAATGCTGAGTAGAACAAATATTCACATGTATCCTTCTGCAGAGAAGCATCATCAACATCTGCAATGGTGGCTTGTTGCTTAGGTCTAGTTGGGAAATGCTTAGCAAAGTGGCCAAACTTATCACACCTAAAGCATTGGATCTTGGACAAGTCTCTCTTTTTCCTAGAGGGGGGAGCACCATCATTTCCCTTATCTCGATTTCTTTTGGAGAATCCTTTCTTTCCATCTTTTCCTTTCTTCTTCGAAGCTTGGGAGGCGAGAACATGAATATCTTCATTAGATGTACTTTGACCAACACCTCTAGCCACCAACCTTGACTCTTCTTGAATGCAATCGACTCTCAAGTGATCAAACTTAGGAAGTTTGGATCTTGCACTGATTCCTTGAATGTAGGACTCCCATGATAATGGAAGACCATTGAGAGCAAGCATCGTCAAGTCTTTATCATCGACCATATGACCAATTGTAGAGAGTTGATCTCTCAATTCTGAAATCCTCATGAAATAGGCAATCATTGTTTCTCCTTTTTTCGTCTTCACATGGTGTAGTTGTTGCTTCAGTGCAAGTGCCCGACTTGTGTTGTTGATTTCATACATCTCCTCCAATGTTTTGAACATCTCTTGCCGAATTCAACTTGGAGACAATCAAAACAATATGGTCTTTGACGGAATCAACCAACAACTTCTTCACCTTGATGTCTTTCTTCCTCCATTGCAACTTCTCTTCTTCCTCTTCTGGTTCGGGAACTTTGGTCTCCACAAATTTAGCCAAATCATTCTCTTCTAATGTGAGCATGATTCTAAACCTCCAAGATGTATAGTTGGATGCTCCTTCGAGTCTATCCTCAATCTTCAAACTGTTCACCATCTTGACTAAAGTAGAGATGGACAAAGAAATATAATGAAGAGGATAGAGTATCGTTGTGAGAAAAAAATTGATCATGATCTTCTCAAACCTGCTCTGATACCATGTTAAGTTTTATGATCAAATTAAGATGCACATAAATTAATTCAAAAAATCAACACAAGACACAACAAATACCCTAGGAAAACCCTCCTCTTGAGGGAGAAAAACCCAACAACAGTATATCACTTATATATTGAATTATCAATGAAAGTCTCTTTTACAAAGAGGCCAATATTAAGGCCAAGAATGAGCACCACAATCTGATGCTAACACAGCAATGAAGTAACTCCGCCTTCTATAATAATATCGATCTACTCTATAATGTATTTCTTCTTTTACTCTTGCTTGTACTATAAGAACAAATGAATGTGAATGCTTGAATGATCGAATGGCACCTTCCTTATATACAATTCAAATGAGGAGACTTCAATAGATGCATCCTTTCAAGTGTGATGTCGGCCTCCATGAAATGTGATGACTCTCCAAAAATAATTGTCAATTAGAGATGGTTCGGCCTCAATAATTAATAAACAAATATTAAATATCATTTAATGAAGGTCGTGTCTCTTGATAAAAACCACTTTCCAATTTAAATAGCCGATAGGCTATTATTTAAATTGTCTTCATCACGGGCTTGGAAGTAGAAGCCCGATGCTGCTAATAACATCAACACCCCTAATTATCCATGAGATTTTTTTTTAGATTGGATGGATTTGTCATCATAATTAATAAATTTTCATATTATTTTTTAAGATTTGCCAAAATTTTCTATAAAATTCTAGTGATGCAAAAAAATTGCCAATTAAATTAATATTTTTTTTGAAAAAAGAAAAAAATCGCCAATAGAAATTAATATTTTTTCCTAAGAAATGAAAGATTCACCAAGATTTTATATCTTTCTTTGAGGGATGTCTCTTAAAGTTATCACCACTCTCACATGAATAGTGAGTGGTTCTTCTAGAGAACTAGAGCTATATCTTTGAGTGCTAGCATGCTCCATCAACAAGCCTTCCATTTTGAATTTCCAAAGCTCAAAATTCATGCCATTAATTATTTAAAACTCCATTTTTTGGAAGTGCTTATAATTTATTTGAACCTAAAACTTGATTCACCATTCAAGATACTCCCACTAAGACCATTTTTTATACCAAGTGTAGAAAATGATACAATATAAATTAAAAAATATTTGTACAAATTGACATAATCAAACATTTTAGTAAAAAAAGATTGATACAAAATTTATTTTGGGAAAGCCTTTTAGGAAAAAAATGAGCAAACAATAACACCACTCTATATAATCACAGTAAGAATTTTTTAATAAAATTAGATAGTTCTTTCATATTATCATATGCAAATATTAAACTCACTTTTTGGAGATATTTTGGTAGTATGTACTTGCCTTTTCATCACTCACTTATTCCATCCTAAGCACTCTATATACAGGCAAGAGAGAAACAAGCAAATCTACTATGTAAAAGTTATAATAAGAAAGTTCACTAGTGAAAACTTACTAAGTTTTCTAATTAATGGAGTCAAGTGATATTTTTGAAGGTGAGCACCCCAAGTTTTACTCTACAACCATGAGTCAATACAACCTCCAAGGCAAACCCAAATTCTCTCTCCAAACCAAGTGCCCAAAATAGCTTATTTTCATGTGACCCACATTAAATGCATGTATGATTATATCACCTCCAAAAGTAAATCCACATATAATATTATGTGCAACAACTACCTAAGAAAATATTAGACAACCCAAAGTGTGGCCTACTTTTAGGTGGATCACAAATTTTTAAAAATTTAAAAATTTATTCAAGGTGTACAACACCTTTATAAACTTATACCACACCCCTTTTTGTAGGAACAAAATTTCTTAACCCCACTCTTACTTTTTATTTTCCTAAACAATAAAAGCAAGTCTGTGATTGGTGCTTATTTCACTTGTGTGATAAACACTACTTATTGCCTAATAATTCTTTGTTATATAGGTTCTTGTGGAGCATGCATGTTGAAAGATGACTACACATAATTAGGTCTAGTGGGGTCCATTACTTTACATGAAGCCTTTTATCTTTGTATGTCTCAATATTTATTGTACTTTCCTACTTCTAAATGCTCATTTATTTTGAAATACATCTTCACGCTAGGATTCACAAGCAATCTTAAAGTGCGAGTAAAATGTAATAATGAAATTTGTATACTCATCTTTTTTTTAGAGTTGTTAGGAATTGAGTTAGTACACCATTGTGTAAAAAATCATTATATTTAGTGTTTAAAGACATTCATTTGAGCATCGATTCATAACTAATTATCATTGAAAATCCTAGAGCACATAGTGAACATTCAATAGGAACATTCAATTTGGAGCTTTATGTTATAATTGTGCATAAACAACAATCTACCCAAGAATGAACAATACATAACAATAAATTCAATGCAAACAAAATAAAAATATCAACATTCCAATATCTATTTTTAAAGTGTTCAAGGTATGTGAAACATAGAAATTGACTAAAATATATAGACTCTACGATGCACAAGTCAAGGTGACAAGTGTCCAAAAAGAGAGTAGTTAACTAAAGGACCAACTTAAATATGGGAGGTGACATGGAAAGTGAACTCACCTTAATGACCAAGTGAAATCATCTTAATGAGGGAGATGTGTCACTTAACTACCACCAAGCGAGGAGTTGAATGAGGTAGAGATGACACGTGCTCCCATCATTTAAGTAGATGACACGTACTCTTATTTTCTAATTTACTCAAGTAATTAATGTTAACTACCTAAGTAAGATAAGGTGCAATAAATCATTATTTACACTAACATTTTAAAAGGAACAATATTTTGCATTAGAATCAACATCTAGATCACTTGAACTTGTTATTTGTCATTGTTTATCACAACTCTAAATATAGCCTAATTAAGGGGGTCAATCTAAAAGATCTTGAACTTTGTGATTGGAGATTTTCCCCAAAGTATTTTAAAATACCATCTATCTTTTACAATTAGAAAGGAACAAAGAATATAACAAATCAAATAGTAGAATTTACATTGTGTCAAATTAAAATTACATTTCAAAAATTATATTCAAACAATATGAAAATTGATCCATAACACTAACTCATAAATTATAATTCTATGCAAAATATAAGAAATCAAACATATTCTATACCCAAATGAGTCAAATCACCAACTATTTCAATTCTTTATCTCCATCATTATTCTACAAATTAAATACTAATTCCTTTAACATATATATATATATATATATATATTAAATATTATTATTTTATAAGCTTTATCATTCTAGCTGGTAACTAATTAATCTAGGTTGATTTATGTGTATTATTCAATTACCTAGGGGAGAGGACCCAGTAGTTGTGCACCCTAACTTCGCACTTCTAATTATCCTATGTGGAAATTTCAAATCACTCCCAATTTTTTACAGCAACTTACTTGGCAAGTCCCCTGCTTATAACTTTCGTTTTAGGGCCACATCATCAAATATGATGCCACATCAGCATGCTTTTTGTCAAGTTGTCTAAAAAGGCCCAAAAAAAAAGTGCTACCAATACTTGTGCATTCACATCATGGATAGTTGAGCGCTGATGTGGCATCACATGATTGGTTACTTTTTAGATCAAAATAATACATTTTGTTTAATTATGTGTAGTCAAGTCACAACTATTGGCATTATATAAACAACTACTATCACAACTATTGGGCATTATATTAACAACTACTATCACAACTATTGAAACATGCTCAAGTATTGGGTCCTCTCCCCTAGTATAGATTAAACTTCGGAAATTGTATTTTTCTCGGCACATAAATATTATGACTTTTATTTGAAACCTTCTTGGGTTAAAGAAAACGTTGTAGGATACACTTTCTACAGGGTTTAATGGGGGCTTTTCTCCTAAAGCTTTTCTGCAGAGCTGAACAGCCGAGGAAACACATGCACACAATGTGCTGCAACTTCAAATGTGAGGAGAGGTAGCATTATCGCAATATAATGCTTCGCAGATGGAGGGCTATTTGTACACAAGTACTTATTTACCCTCAAAGAAGAAGCTGCAGGCCTCTCTTCACAGTTGCTCAAGAAGTCACAAAGAGAGAAGACCCATATACGTTGATGAAAGATGATGGTATTCAGGTATGTTCAGACATGTGGATACAAGCTTTTAAGAATCATACCAAACCAATAACAGATGTTACGATTTTCTTAAAGAGGTTTGAGTTGTGGGTACTTGCTTATCAGAAGGTTTATGCTGATGAAACTGGTATGCCTTGTGCTAAGAATGCAATTCACTGGAATGCTCTAGAAAATTTGTTGTCACTCAGAAACGCTGTATTAGAATCTAAATTCAAGTGGGATTCAAGGACTGATTTTTATATTAGGTCCCCCAAGGATAAGACTAGGTCTGTGCAGCACTTGTCTAAGACCAAGCTTAGACAACTCATGACATCTGCACAGCCGAGTCCTTTTCAAGATAGGATTGTGCAGGAGGTTTTGCTTATGATCTTAGAGCCTATGTTCGAGCCCAGGTTTAGTCAGAAATCATATGCTTTTAGGCCTGGGAGGAATGCTCATACCGTGCTGAGAGTCATTAGGAGTAAATTTGGCGGATATGCTTGGTTTTTGAAGGGTGATTTGAGCACCATACTGGATGGGCTTGAGGTTAGGATAGTAATGAGTTGTCTTTCGAGGGTTGTTAAAGATAAGATCGTGAATGGGCTGATCAGGTCAGCTCTTATAACGCCTATTATGACTACATCAAGTGATGAAGGAAAGAAAAAGAAAAAGAAAAAGAAGGGGAAATTTCCAAGGAAGAGGTTTTTAGCCGAGGATGAGCCAAAGCCTGATCCTCATTGGCTAGAGACCTTCTTTGGGTTTGCGCCAGAAGAGGCAGCTAAGGTTCCATCATGGGGTCACTGTGGAGTGTTGAGCCCCCTTCTCATGAATATATGTCTTAATGAGTTAGACCAGTGGATGGAAGAGAGGATTGCTGAGTTTTATAGGCCTTCAAGTACTGATGTTATATGGAAAGATTCCATTGATGCAGGAAGCTACAATCCTGCCTGGCCGGAATTCGTTCCAACTAGTAGTAGGGAGAAAACTAGGAAGCTGGACTATATTCGTTATGGTGGGTATATCTTGCTTGGAGTGAGAGGTCCTCGTAGAGGTGCTGGTTACATTCGAAAAAAAATAATGGAATTTTGTGAAGAGAAGTATGGCCTGAACCTTGATAAAGATGGCTTTCCAATAGAACACATAAGCAGGGGGATTGTGTTTCTGGACCATTTAATCTGTCGGCGTGTAATATATCCAACCTTGAGATATACTGGAACTGGTGGAGAGATTGTCAGTAAAAAAGGTGTAGGTACTCTGCTTTCTGTTACTGCCAGCTTGGAGCAGTGTATTCGTCAATTTCGAAAACTAAGATTTGTTAAGGGTGATAGGGATCCCGATCCACAGCCTTGTTATCGAATGATTCATGCAACTCAGGGACACAATAACTCACAAATGAATAAATTTCTTGAAACAATGTCAGAGTGGTACAGATATGCAGACAATCGAAAGAAAGTAACTAGATTTTGCTCGTATATTGTTCGGGGGTCTCTTGCAAAGCTATATGCTGCCAAGTATAAGCTTCGCTCTCGAGCCAAGGTTTACAAGATTGCCTCCCGCAATCTCAGCTGTCCATTGAAAAGGAGAGAAGGGCATGTGCCAGACTACAATGATCTTTTAAGAATGGGTCTTGTAGATGCCATCAGTGGCATTGAATTTTCCAATAGTGCTTTGATACCTACAACTGACTACACTCCCTTTCCTACGAACTGGATACCAGACCACGAGAAAGTTTTGCATGAATATATAAATGTACTAACTCCAAAAACGTTTCGAGAACAGCGGGCTTTACTGAAGCAAAAGGGGCTAATTACACCACAGGATTACATGTCAATTATGGTATGGAATTTCAAAATGTATGGTGTATTTGTTGATGGCATGCCTATTTCTGAAAATCAGTTCAAACAGCAAGGAGAGGTACCTGAATCTGGAGACAAAGGTGAACAAGATAAAACAATCCCATAAGATGCTGATGCAAAGGTTAAATATGATCTCTTTCTTCCAGTCGAAGGCTATAATCTTGAAGCAACAGAAAGGTGATTCCTGTGTTCCAGTCCAAGGTCATTATCACCAAAAATTCTGTTATGGTCTGTAGCCAGAGTCTTCAGCATATATATATGATACAGTGATTTGCATATAGCAATTTTCTATCTCCTAATCTAAATGTGTAAAAGGCGTAAAACCAGTTTAATGCATTTGATGGGAACAACCAATATTATAATAGGACAAGTGAATTCTATATACTTACTTGACAATCCATTGAGAATCTTGCATGTGTTTCACTTGGGACGTAATATGTGAAAACAAAATGCACACATCCATGCTCTGGGTGAATTCGTGATCAAGTTCGTTTTGTTTTGTTCTCTTGATGGCATCAAAAGGATCCACTCGTGCTTAATTCTGTATGAAACTAGAGCTGGCTGTAATGCCCATCTATTATGCTCATGCTTTTGAAATCAGGACACATCTTTGTTGGTGATTGTAACACACATCGGGCATTGCAGCTCAGGGGCTTGTATGTTAGGGTAGGAGGCAACTGTGGGGGAGCTTAAGCAGCATAGTCTGTAAGTCTGTATTAGATAAGTGAAGTATTTCAAATTGATGTCCATATATTAAATAAGGCGTTTGATTCTTTTGACCAAATTTTAATCTTCTAAATTGTGTTCATTCTCAGTTAATTAGACTGCTATGAGATTTACTCTACTCACTGCAAGTTAAATTTCTGTCCAGTGCCCACATTGATTAAAACTGCTGTAAATATAGACTTCAAAATAAGCTGATGATTCAGCTTATGTGGGGCATGTGAAATGATACACTAAAATTTTAAATATTTCCTTGGATGTTGCATCCCTCTGTAGAAGCAGCTACACCAGAAGTCTGTATTTATGAACTGTTCTTACAATATTCATTTTCTATATAAGGTCACTTATTCTGTACTCAATAGTACATTCATTTTATATGATGTGGTTTGAATACTTGCTACTTCTTGTACTTCTTGAGAACTACTTAAACCGGGATTAGATTCCTGAAAGAAACGATAAATAATTTTACTCCCTTTGGTAAAAATATTGAATTTTTGCATTACAAAGGACAATTGATCTGAAAAAGTGAAAAAGTTATCTGAGATGTGTCTGAAAGTACAGAAAGCTGCAGTCAAGGAAAACTGAATATAATTGGCCTAACTTTGCATTTAAACATAAATACTTTTAAGACACCTAGAGACAGGAGAGCTTCTTCATCTGCAAGTTTGCTTGCTCACTTGTTTAATTGCCTTAAAACTTGAAGAGGAAAATACCAATAGACCTACTCAGGAGAAGCAATGGCAACACAATCTTAAATGCAGAAGAAAGAAATAATTGCACACTTACAGTATAACAAGAGAATTTACCTTGGGGAAACTCTTTCAAGAAAAAACCCAGTGAAAGCAACACTAAATTACTGTATTAAGTCAACCATTCACAATACAAAAAGATATTTTATATTTAAGCATAACCCTAATCCATGTGTGAGTATTTATAAGCACATCAATATAGGAAACTGCTAAGCGAGATTACAGTACAATTGATATAAAACCTTGGGCTGAAATACCACCTATAAGGCCCAAAATATTTTTCTACCCCCTAGTTGTGGGTGGGTGTACAGTCAATAAGGGTGGAAATTTGCATTCCCCTTTGATGCACCATCAAAATAAAGGCTTGCCCACCAAGTCTCTATGATTCTGGAAGCTGTGCATTATGTGTGTAGCTATCTTAAGGCAGTTCCATCAGGTTTCTTCATCCAATCTATCAAAAGCAATCCTTCCAATGTCTTTGGTTCCTGGCTTCCATATTCGCCAGATCATCTTTCTTTTTTGCCAGAGTTTGTTTCATTCTATAATATGGTGAAGATAATCTTGGCAATGACTGGATATGTTTGGATGATGCTGTTTTGGAAGATCAATGCGTTCCTGATTAGCTGCCAGCATTAAGGTAAGGTAATTATTTAGGTTGGAACTTAGCCAGCATGCCTCATGGGTGTACGAGACATCCTTCAGGGAACAGTGGGACTTTGTATTCCCCTTTATCCCCTTTACAGTTTCCACCAAACAGATTTTTCTTCAATTTTTATATAAGCAATTCCACATTAGGAGAGATGATAGATTTTGAAAGTTTAGCTTTCTGAGAACTGAGTCCAAAACTTCTGTAGCAGTGGGGAGTTCAAGAAATAACTGATAAAGTTAATAAGTCATAACTGATAACTGATAAATTGATACACTGCAAAAACACCACCTAAATGAAAACTGATAAAGTTACTAACTGATAACTGATAAATTGGATACACTGCAGAAACACCACCTAAATGAAAACTAATAAGGTATAACTGATAACTGATAAATTTGATACACTGCAAAAACACCACCTAAATGAAAACTGATAAAATTAATAACTGATAACTGATAAATTGGATACACTGCAAAAACACCACCTAAATGAAAACGGATAAAGCTAATAAGGTATAAATGATAACTTATAAATTTCATACACTGCAAAAACACCACCTAAATGAAAACTGATAAAATTAATAACTGATAACCAATAAATTGGATACACTGCGAAAACGCTACCTAAATGAAAACTGATAAAGCTAATAAGGAATAAATGATAACTGATCAATTTCATACACTGCAAAAACACCACCTAAATGAAAACTGATAAAGTTTCTTTTTACCTGTTTTGAGGAGATTGTGCAGAGAAGAACCTTGAGTACTTTCCTTAGACAGGTTATTATCTGTTAGGACTTAGGAGGAGTTTCCTGTGTGCTGGCAATCAGAAAAAAAGTGTTGATGTTGGGAATCTAAGTTGTTAGCTAGCTTTGTTTCCATAATTCCTTGTTCTTTGTCAACACTATACCCTTTGTTTAAACGGAATTTGCATTTTATTGGAATTGTGTAGTAGCTTCCACTGTCAGCTTTTCACCATGTTAGATTTTCATAATCAACTTACTTGTCAAAGGTCTAGGTCGTTGCTTTTCACACTAGCATATCAAATCAAATCTGGAAGTAGGACCTTTGGTTCTTTGATTTCAGAGTGAGTGGCCTAACATGATCTTATTCCCAGGGTGAATTGGGGGATGATCTTGCAGATTAGCTAGCAATGCAACAAGACCATATAATTGATAAAGGAAAATAGATATGTAAACCAAAACACATTCGAATGCAGAAGGCTTCTGGCAGATATGCCACTTCTATTTATATTTGAATAGGAGAAATGTACAAAGGGGTAAGATGGGAATCTGTTTAGTGTCTTCTACTTTACAATGTGCAAAGTAGGTATTTATACAAGTAGGCTGTCAGCTAGGCTTCACTTATATGCTAACAAGTGTCCAATGTGTATGATGTGTTGCTTATGGGGACAGGATGATGGTAGATGTCAAACCTGCATGGTGACAATTGGATTGCTGTGACATGTGGCATGGATATCACCATGTGTCAGATGCATATGGTGCCAATCATTCATGTTCTATGGCTTAGAGGCTGCTAGGTGGCACACACATATGAAAGCATAACATGTGGTTGTTGATGTTATGTGTTGCACATGTATGATCTGATTGGACAACAGCATGTGCAACCATGTGCAGTGCCACAAGATACTTGCAAACAGTACTGCGAGGTTGCATGGGAGAACTGTATGTAGAGATGTGAGCACAATATTGCACATAGGTGTGCAAGTACCTTGTTGTGTACATTGGCTAATGCTGAGTGTGCTGATGAAGTTGTTGAGGAAGATGTGCTAAGTTGCTCTAGGATCATTCATCCCTTCTTGAGGAGCAATGATCCCCATTGTATCGGTAGTAAGCCGAGGAAACTGCATGCAGAGTTGTTGAAAAGTGTACCACTTAGCTCAATCTGCATACTACTTAAGCTTGACTACCCAAAAATGTTGATAGGCATTGTGGCAAGTATGACGGTTTGTGGTGTCAACGATGTTGCCCCTTCTTGGTGGTTGTGAATGCGTTGGGTCCAATTTCGTAGGATGTTGGTTAGTTGTGGGTTCTAGTAGAGGGGAAAATATGGTTGAAGGAGTTTTGTGTTGAATACCAAGTGTAGGCCTGAATATTGTGGAAGTTGGAGAATGAAGGCATTCTCACTAGCTACACAAAGAATGGTGTAAGGATCATAGGTAGAGGCTTAATCTTCCGATGTGGCCCCTTGAAGTGTTCCTTTTAAAGAAGCAATTAGACTTTGTGAACAACTTAAAACATATGAGGTGTATGGTGAGTGTTGTGGCATGTAGAGTAAACAAAGATATAGGACAACAATAGTAAAACATTTTGATTACACGAAAATGCACAGGAAATCTCTATTATATGCTCATTCATCAAATAGGCAATTGTACAACATATACAAAAGGTGCCGTCCCGACTACAAAAGAAAACATGAATTATATAGCCAGTCGATGTTGGTTGAGAAGCCAATTGTCAGCAATTGCCTAGTAACAACTGACTAACTGTTGGGGACTAATGCTCGATTACAGCATCTAATAACTATTTACTTTTGCTGATTACAAAGTCATTTATTTATTGCATTTGGCCGACTACATGGCACTCATATTTCTATTGATGACGTGTAAGAATCTATTGAACTTGTCGATGCACATGCTGGATGTGTTGCAAAAAAAATGTGCCTTGTCAACTGCTTGTTTTTGTGCATGTGACTTTGATGTGTATAGTGTGTGATAAGATGTCAAGGGTTGCCACATGTTGAAATCCAAGACGTGTTTGGCAAGGACTATGCTTTATAGAGGTGTGAATAGCTCTATTGTAGGCATGTTGGATATTGTCATCCCAAGTGGGCAAGGACTATGCTTTATAGAGGTGTGAATAGCTCTATTGTAGGCATGTTGGATATTGTCATCCCAAGTGTGCAAGTGTGCACTATTGTAGATGTGTAGTAGATGGAAAATAGCTTGGTTGATCACCTCTATTTGGTCGTCTTTATGTAGATGGAAGGATGTAGAATGATCTAGTTGTGTATCCACATAGTCTACTAGAAATGATTAACAAATCGTAGGTTGTAGACAAAAAAATGGATGTTGGTAAGCAAAAATGGACCCAAACATTGGTGAAGAAGAGGCATGTGGCATCGGATGTGGTGAAGCTCTTCTTGTGCACCATTGTGATGATCATCTTGGAATATTTTTCTACCACAACGAACATAACATGCTAGTGCTTGGTTGTAGGTAGTTTGCTCAAGGAATCCATGTTGATGGATTCCCAAGGTTGTATTGAAATTGAGAGAGCGGTGTATATTCCAAGCTTCCAATTTGCAAGCTTTGCAATGATGCTACAAGGAATGCAAGATTTGATGTGGTGCTCAATGCTTGCACACATTTGAGGCTACTAGAAGTGTTGCTGAAGCACTGCTAGCGTTTTGGTAACCTCCAAGTGTCTAGCTGTTCAAGTGTAGTGTGCTTTTTAGATGAATCTTTGGCATGGCATGCCCCTTGAAACATAGAGATGCCCAAACTTGTAGAGAAGCTTGTCTGACATGTAGAACACACCAACTTGTTTGCCTTGCAAAAGCTTGGTGTAGGCTTGTGTGAAGTCCAAATCAGCCAGATAGAGGGATTCCTAGTCAAAGAAGTTGTGACCACATGAGCTTAGCACTGATTGCATGTACTGGTGGTCGGCTGTCTTGTTGTCTTTTACCTTCTTGTGCTTGATGACTAGATGGAACTTTTGTAGATACCTCATCCGTTTCATATGGCGCAATTTTCAAGTTTGCTTTGAGTGTGCAAGAATTGGAGTGATTTATGATTAGAATGGATGTAAGGCCCACCCATGTTTGACTCTTGCCATGTTCAAATCTATTAGTGATGCTCATGCTTTAGCATGTTTTTGGGACTTAATTTATAAATACACCATCTATGCTTGTGTATGCATTGGATTATTGATATGAGATGTCTATAATTGAGTGTGTGCTAACTCATATCTTGTATTGATTGTATGTTTGTGATTATATCCATGCATTGGATGTTATGGTTT